>JAPMOB010252264.1:0-21581 GCA_029875015.1 Lepomis gibbosus
CACTGATCCCTGGCTGCTAACTAGCACCCAAGCAGAGTGGTATGGGCTGCTTGACTGGCTGGGGTGCACATCTGCTTTTAAAAAGATGAAATGGCCCTCACTGTGTAACAGTACACGACCCACTTTCCCGCTGTGTAAATACTGGTAGGCCTCAGTACTTTTATAGTTCTTCATTGCTGCTCCATCAACTCCTTCTGACAGAACGAAGTAGTTAAATACGTCCCCATACGTTACCTCTGGCCACTTCTTCATATCGTCAACCCACGGAGACAATGACGATGGATGGGGCAATATGAGACCATCTGATCGTCGTATGTGTTTTTTTCCGTGCTCCCAATTTAAAACGTTTACGGCATTACTGTTATTTGACATTTTGACAAAGTTATAGCTAGCTACTTACAATATTCTAACTATCAAAATAACAACCGGATGTGTCCTGTCAGTGTAGCGGAAGTCGGATGACAAAATGCGAAAGAGCGAAGAATTGAAAGTGGGTGGGGCGGAATAAGGTGAATACTACTTACAGGCTACAAATAAACCATGGATGTAAGTGAGACTATAATGATTTTTGTGATATTCATGTCAGACCAGTGATGTGGAATATTTTTATCTAACCATCTCACGTTACCGCACTGATGTTATCATAGCACACATTTGCACATGAGCTAACGTTTGCTAACATTGTTTACAATGACAGAATCTTACATGTACTTATAAGTTAACTTACTCCATTTGAATCTTGGTTTTCTGTATTTTTTCCATGTAAGCCTTGTGTTTGGCCCTGAATGTGTATCGTTGATGCAGACGTTCATTTAGTTAATGTTACCTTATAGAAATAGTGAGTCGACACATAGCCTAAAGTTACACACAGTAACATTAGCCTATGTAACTTACAATATATTTGCATATTGCTTATTTTATAATACAATATATTTGCATATTGCTTATTTTATGCCTTTCTAATTATCGTGCCTTTTACATTTATACTTATTTTCTTTGATGTATAGAGACATGTTAGTGTGTTATTGGAGGGCGAGAGTCCCAAAATAGCAGATGCAGCAGCAGTCAGCTTCATCATTGCCCCTTCTTGAAAGTATGAGGCTTCACAATACATGGTCTACAACCACATCAGAGGTCATGCTTCAGTGAGGCACAGAGATACTATTTTTTTATTTGTTTATTGAATAAATAGGTATTATGGCTGCAAAAACAGTATTAAAGAGTTACAGCACAATGTATTTAATTTAATTTTATAACCTGTTACATGCACGTTGGAGTATAAAAAGCTGTTGAACTGAACTTTGTATTTATCTTCACATACACTGTGTTCACAAACGTTTGCATACCCTTAAACTACATACACAATTCCTAGATCAAACTCCTGCAGAGATGGGCGCTGATATGACATGCTGTGACTTCTCGGTGGTGTGGCGTGGAAGGTATTACTATTATCATTGTTCTTGTTATATCAACTCATAAACTTTAACAACCTATTTTTTCTTACTTACAGTATGCTCTGTACATTGTAATGGAAGCACAGTGTGATTTCACTGAGGTATGTATGAAATGATCTTATCTCTAATGGATATAATTTTTTTTTGGGTACCCATTTGATTTGTGATTTTCTTTTTCTAAGGAAAACATACAGCATATTAGGCGATGGTGGTGTCTTGTTCTCCTGCAGAATTTTCCCATACCCTAAGTGTCTTAATATTATAAAAACTTTAATTTGCATTGTTAAAATCACTTGTTTCACTGTAGTCAGATTGATCTAAATATATTTTCATGTTGAATGTATGTAATATATGGCATTCATTCACCAAGGTCTAAAGAAGAGAGGTTGAAGGCGGCGGGAACACAACACACTACAGGTAGGTGTCATGTATATATATATATATGTGCCTTTCTGCCAATGTTTTTCAGGATGATGTAGAAGAGGTCCCTCCCAAGAAGTCGCAGAATGTCACATCAGCACCCAGCTCTCCAGGATCAGGTACTGTATTATCAGCTACAGTAAGGTACATTCTTGTATACACATCGCTAGAGGTTCCCTTACCATAATCTTTTTTTGTTTTTAAAGGAAACTGTAAACAAAATTTACAGCGATCTGGGAGCTGAAAACTGGGTGTGTAGTCTTTGTGTAATGCTGAGGGACTGATGCATGGCAAGATATGATAGTTGTGATGACTCATTTGTCTTGATAATCTAATGAGGCATTACACTGAAATTATATTTTTCCTTTTTCTTCAAGGAAGCAGATGTTCTTCTAAGCGACACTCTAGAGGCAACAAGTTGGTGCAACCACCAAAGATTTGAAGGCACCATTTCCTTCCCTATGGTAGTTGGGATGGACAGGGAAGACCGAATAGCAGCCCTTAAAGAACTACGGTTGTATGATGGACCAGATGTCGAAGAAAGTGTCATGGAACCATTCATGTTCTCGTTCCAGTTGCAGCGTGATGATGATGTTTTCTGTGTGGAGGCAGTTGACAACCGAAATCTTAATGTCTTTGCCTCTTTTGTGGAGCATGAGTAAAGCCATGTGGGACAACAGATGAAAATTAGCCTGTTGAACTAACGCTGGCTCATTTACAGTACAGCTGTTAATTAATGAGCACTGTCCCTGTCAAAAAACAAATTAAATTAAATGAAATAAATGAAAAAGTTGTCTGTGTTAATAGCTTCAATTGTGTTACGATGTTTTAGTAAAAATGATGTAGTATGTCACCCACTGATCTCTTGATTGAAGCTGGTATAAATGTACAAAGCACATTCAGCTTACATGGTCTGTCTCCATTCTCATGAGGAAAGTAAATAGCATTATAAATCAGAATGGGTTGTAACTGTATGCTCAATTAAATATTACAAAGTACTTAAAATTTTTATCAAAAAAATTCAAAAAATGTATCCATATTTCAAAAAATAGTAAATACACATGTAAGCAAAAATACACACATTTCAAAAGGCTGCAGATAAAACTGGCATGGCGAGAAAAGGAATTAAACATTCACACATTAACATTAAGCCTCTTCAAACTTATTTTGTCAATGTCACTGTCTAAGCTGCATCCCGAGCTATTGTTTCATCTCAAGTGTAGCTCATTATACAGTAACAATTTGAAGTTTTTGTATTTGACATCAACTCGCACATTCTGGGATTATGTTATGTAAAGGATAATGTACAGCAAACCAGTCATTATTTAGGCAATAGCTCACGACGGCACTTGGTTACTGTATATGGTTAATACGGCTGTTATTTGCGTCGGGCCAACAGTCACTCCAGTCTGCAAGTTACTTTTCCGGGCAGAAACAGGTAATACGTGCTGTACAGTGAATAGTACAAGAAACTAATAATTAAGGTTACAATAAAAAAGGACCGAAAGGTTTTAACCTTTGTCATAAATCGGGGGATAACAGTGAAACTCCCGTGAAAATCAGGAAGGTTAGCAAATATGAGTTAACCAGAGCTAAACCCTAATCTTTGTGCCCTCCTTGTTTACTTCCGTACTTCGTATTATTTTTCTGCGTGTGCGGGTCTGAAATGGGTGGAGTTACACGTTTGACGGCGCCCACGTTGAGCCCTGCCCCGAACTGCACACTGGAGTCAGGGGCTTCTCGTTCCTTGTCACACAAACTGTGGCTGTACAAAGTTTCAAGTTTTTATACAGTCTATGGTTCCAAAGTAGACCTAAAGGGAACTCAGATCATTTAAATTATCTCAACTGGCAGATGATACATTTTTTTTTGTCTAATAGAGAGGAATGGATAGATCTTGTGATAGAAAGATGTACACACTTTCATTAACCGGTGATAACACAGGCCTTGTTATAGGCAAGGACTAAAGATAGACAGATGTAGGCTATTACTGTAGGTATAACCACACAAACTGCAATATATAGTGCAACAATAAGAGTAGACAAGACTTATGATAAGGATGTATTACAGTAGATATAACCAACTGCAACCAGTGGTCAGTGTGGCAGCGACCACTATCTTCAGCGCCCCTAGTGGCAGTGACCACACCGACCAGTGTGTCACCGACCAGTGTGGCAGCGACCACCGTCTTTAGCGCCCCTAGTGGCAGCAACCACACCGACGAGTGGTCTGTGTGGCAGCAACCCAAGACTGTGGAGCCTCGTCTCATGCCCTCTCTCGCCAATAGGCCTTGTTGACCCCTCTCCAAACATAGCGCTTATGGTTGTGACCATAAAGCTTTATTTTGTTCTTGTCTCTCCAAATTACAGTGTGCCAGAAGCTGTGAGGCGTGTCAAAGTGTTTTTAGGCATATTGTAACCTGGCTTTTTTGTGGCATTGGCGCAGTAAAGGCTTCTTTCTGGCAACTTGACCATGCAGTATTGCAACAACCACACCATCTTTTTCCAGCGCAGCCTGTATTTCTCGTGACGTGACCTGAATTCTTCTTGCAGTTTTGGCTGAAATCATTCTTGGTCTATCTGACTTTGGCTTGGTATCGAGAGATCCAAGAATTTTCCACCTCTTAGTAAGTGATTGAACAGTACTGACTGGCATTTGTAAGGCTTTGGATATCTTTTTATATCCTTTTCCATCTTTATAAAGTTCCAATACCTTGTTACGCAGGTCTTTTGACAGTTTTTTCTGCTCCCCATGGCTCAGTATCTAGCCTGTTTAGTGCATCTATGTGAGAGCTCACAAACTCATGGACTATTTATACACAGACACTAATTGCAATTTACAAAGGCACAGGTGTGGAAAATAACCTTTAACTGCCATTTTCACCTGTGTGATCACTTTGTGTGGTCACAAGGGTATGTAAACTTTTGATCAGGCCATTTAGGTTATTTTTGTTATTAATGTTTAAAAAGCAGCCAAACAACTATGTAAAAAGATATGTCTTTGTATGATCACTATCCTTGAATCAAAGACAGTTATTTTGCAGGATGTATTAAATCAAATTTAAAACAAATTAAAAAAATTCTGCCAGGGTATGCACAACTTTAACTCCTGGAATGGAGGAGCAGAGAAGTGTGTTAGACTGCGACTCTGCCTCCTGGTCTCAACTCTGGATTGTCATGGATTTGGTCCACTAACAAACTTGGCCAGATTTCTAGAATGACAGCTGCTCCTTCCCAAGTGGGTTGGATGCCGTCTCTCCGAATCAGACCAGGTCTTCCCCAGAAAGTCTGCCAATGATCTACAAAGCCCACATCATTTGTTGAACACCACCTCGACAACCAGCGGCGAAATGACGACATGCGGGTCGTTCCACACAGACTACCGGGGACTGGCTAGCTACAGTAGCTAATGACTGATCTACCAAGGTGCAGAGGCGGACTTCTAAATCAATGAGCCTCGCCTCCATGTGTACAAATAAACTACACTTGTTACACGTACCATTACGTACCACGTTACAGTAACTGAACATTTGACACACCGAGCAGGAGAAAGTAGGAGAGCGAGAGGGTGAAGGAGAAGCCATCACTATCTGCTAAGCTGAAGTCGCTACCAGCTAAGCTAAAGTACGGTAGTGTTGGCTACCAAAACTTTTGAAAACAACTATTAGATTAAACAGCAGTCACTAAAAGATGGAAAGAACTGTTAGTGCTTAGGCAGAATTACTGTAAGAACAAGTGTTTAGTGGACAGTTGGCTGCTGTAATGACAAATCTAGAAAATTTAACTGGTATTTAGCGAGAGCAGGACAACATGCTAACAACACACAAGCACCGGAAACGGAAATGAGTCAACATGCTTACCGCAGTTTTTCAGCCTGGATCTTCCAGGTTTAGCCCTGGAACTTTTTAACACAGAACGACAATTGTATAGCCAGAGCGGACAGCAAGGAAAATACAGCACCTGATAACCCTGCCAATGTCCATGCGAAAACACGCGTCATAATGCTTGCCTAGCCTTTAGTCAGACATAGCCTAAAAAACTCCAGTGGAAAAACAGTGAGCTGCAGCACACACCTCTCCTCTCGCTTCCAAACACTAGCTAACCTCCAGGCAGTCAGTGGACATAAAGTTGTTACTGTGATGAAGAGACAGAGCTCAGTTAAAACTTTATGTATGAAACATACTTTTGTTACAGATTAATAACTCACCACTCTGAAACTCTTGCGCCAGTCTATGTTGCTAAGCTGGTAAACATACACACCTGAAGGGAAGCCTTGTGTACCAGCTTTTCAGTACCAGCCCTACTTTGCTTCTGTCTTCTTCTTCTTCTTCTTTGGGGTTTTATGGCAGTTGGCATCCAAAAAGTTACATTACCATCATCTACTGAGCAAAATATTTCCCAGTGCAATATATTTACAGTTAGCCTACTACCCAATGTTCTCCCCTTCCGTTGTCCGTACATTGTACGTTCCATGGTTCAGACTTAATGGTCTGAGTTGATGTAAATCCTTGCCTCAGAGTTGTGTCCGTTTCTTCCCCTGATATGTCTGCAATGCCTAGGAATCTCCTTGCTGCATCCAGCACCATCTTGATCCTTTCTGACTTGCTCTTAATTTCCACAGCACAGTTAACCACTATAGCAATAAATGCGAGGAATCGCTTCTTGTCCATGTATATCACATTCTGATCCTCTCCCTTCCTCTTGTACTGCTGCTTGTTCCTCCTTTCTTTCCAGTCTCTTGGTCACTTCAGGCCCTCTTCTGCTCTGATTATACTCACTTTTGTTTTATTTTTTCCGGACATTGCACTGACCCCGCATGGTGATTTCCCGCACATTGAATGCATTTAACTTGTTCCTCTTCACACTCCTTTCTTTCACAGTTGTCCTTCCCACATCTCCCGACTATACATACTGCTGCTACATGTCCATACTCCTGGCAACAGAAGCACCTTAATGGAGCTCTTTCATAAGGCTTCACCCTGTAACATATGTAATCTAGATAGAACCAATCAGGCAAATCTCCCACAAAAGTCAGGCACACTGAATTACTTCCCTCCCTTTCTCCTTGACGGAATCTTGTCAGTCTTCTCGCCTCACAGACATTTTCAATGTTCCAAAAGTCCTCGTCTTCTACTGACAGCGGTACGCCGCTTATTACTCTTTTTGTTTTTTCCCCCCGAGTGGGAAACATTTCAAACAGCTGAAATCTTTATACATTTTAATCCTCAACACTTTGTCTCTCTGACGCCTTGAAACACCATCCCACTCCTTGTTATTTTGATGGACCAAGCATCTCCGAGTTTATCTCCAACAAACTTTCCAACCTCGTGCGAGGCCTTGAAGATCCCATCCGTTCTTGTCACTGCTATCATTCCTACTTGAAACCTCTCACTTGAAACCTGATCAATTCAATCACTATCCTTCTTCCTTTTCCTATTCACAACTCCTCTTGTGTCTTCTTCGTTCTCTACACTCTCCCCTGACTCCCATTTTTCCCGCCGCTTCTTCTCCTGTCCTCCTCTCCTTCTGCCAGCCACACTTGTCACCTACTTTGCCTCTGATTGGCTTGCAGTCCTTAACTAGATACTGCGCATGTGCAACACCCAAAGATGCGATGTGTGATGCATTACTCCATAGCTAAAATAGAGCGTTCAACACACAGGGTGAAAAGAGGTGTTGCAGCAACATGTAGTATGACAAGTTCTGGTACAACCCCTAAATAAAATGATGAGACTGAAAAGCCTGAGCATAATTTGACCACTCTAAGGTTCAAAATCAGGCCAGCAGAACTGAATTCCACACATCCTTCTTCCTTGTCTAAACCTGGCGCCTACATTACTCACAATGCAACACAACCACTGACAGTTCGGTTGATGATTGGGTGGCTAATAGTGGCTAATATAGCCTGGAGCCTGTAGCAGAGATGATCAGCAGCTACAGAAGTCTATACGCTCACTGCTACACATTCCATTTTATTTCCAGTCTTGTAGTCTTTAGCCAACACTTGGGACATTTATCAGACTTTACAAAGCTCCCGGACACCTGTTTTTCTTACCTATCGCTATTTTCATATATATTTCTTTTGTCACTGCTGACGTACCTTGATGAAAGCCTTATGACCAAATGCAGATTTGTATAGTTCATTAGTTGTAAAATAAAAAAATATAAAAATTATCAAGACACAAGTAAATCTTTTGTTATTTCTGACCTCTGGAGTGCTGCCTTTTTTAACACATTTGCATGTTATTTAAACATATAGGAATCCAGACTTCAAGAGAAGGGTCTCTGGGGACGATCACGTTCTGCAGTGTCTGAGCATTATTATAAACCCAAACATTACACACAGCTTAATGGCACAAAACAAGTAGTTAAATCCGTATAAAAAGTAGGTTGCCTTTATTAGAAGCTGGGAAACCAAAACATTATCAACACTGTTGTTAATACTTTTTTTAAAAGACCACAATATTGCCATTACCAGCATCATCATCGCTTTGCACTTTTTCCACAACATGCAAAAGATTAGAGTTCAGCGTTCCTTTTCCACACTACTGACAAACGTTTCTCCACTTGGTCTCCTGTAGGAATCACAACTTGGCTTACATTTACATTGCCAGTACAACTGAAGGTAGATAAAAAAAACAAAAACAAACATCAAAACCAGTACAACAGAGGAAACTGGAGAATGGATGAAAGAGGAGAAATTCACAGCCTTCTGCCATGTGCCTCCTGTGGGGTGATGGAGGGGAACCTTGTTCAAGCTGTGAACTACTGGACAGTATCTGATCCTACTGCAAACAGCTCTGAGCTTTAGGTTGGTATAAACACACTTTAGTTTCTTATTCAGATCCAATAGTCTTAAAATGACATTAAGGATTGGGTGCCAATTCAGGACCTGCATGTAGAAAAACACACTAACCTGCTAATAAGGACAGTAGTAAAACAATTGAATGTGCTTCTGAACCAAGGACAAGGTTCGTGTGTGTCCTGTACACATCCAAGACTGATTCTATTGCAGCCTTGAATTTATGTTCCCAAGGTCACAATAGCAGATTGTTCTTATTTTTTGCTTTGACATCAAAACACTACTTGTCGCAAAAAAGGACAATCTCACAAGTGCTGCACCTGATCTCCAAGTCACTAGTTTTGAGATCTTTTATGGCTTTGGATGGTCTGCTGATCATACAAATTTAATTTGCCGCTTGTAGCAAAGACCTAAAACATAAGGATAAATTACATTCTCAGGCCTGCGACGACATTAACAGAGCCACTACTGAAACTTAACGTAATGAAAATTAAGGCATTAACAGACAAATGAATGCCGGATATATACTGAGCTGCCCACTTCACTGTTTCAATCTTTTCTGGATAACTCTGAACTGAAAAATGAACCTGCATGTGAAATAATGGGTGAACAAAAAGCTCTAATAAACAAATGAGCAGTAACCATTATGCTGATGGGACTGGGAGAGGGGGAGAAGAGAAGGAAAGGACTGGAGTAAAGGAGGGAGGGACGGAGGGATGGCTAGTCCAACCACCAGGCAGAACAGATTGGATAGGGTCAACTCTTTTTCTTTAAAATCAAGATACATTTTATTTATTTTCTTAAAAAACAAACATTACAAAAAAAATCTGAATAGAGAATTAGAACAATTAACCAACAGGAGAAAAAAACATTCATTTTTTTGAAGTCTCAAAGAAAAAAAAAGAAACATCTCTTGTTGCATTTCTTAAAAATAAAAATAAAAGCAGATTTAGGGGTGCCTGGCACAAGGGGCTGAATGTTGAAGAGATGCTGTAGCCATGCAGGGAGGCGGGGTTTGAAAGGGGTGGGGCTGCTTCACATAGCATGGTGCATGGTTACAAAGCCCAACATATAACAGAAACCGTTTCACAGGCAGCTGATGGGCTGAGAGAAGAGCCAGACCCCCCTCCCCCCCAGCATACACATTTAAACAAGTACATAAAAACACGCACATGCTCGCTTTAAACGTGTCATAGTGGCAGTCCGGCGTGTAGCAACACACCTTCAGTTTGAACTGACATATGAAGCAGCCGCCACACTGCGAGTTCAGGGCATCAATACAGTCTGAGACAAGCAGGGCCATGTTTAAAAAGAAAATTTAACAGAAAGAACAGATTTAAAGGTTTTAAAACAACTACTTAATGCTGCCCATTTAAAGAAATGCTCCTGGTTTAAAAGCACAAAGTACCAAAGAGAGGGGAAATACTTCAGGCCTGCAAGCGTTGACTTTACGGCACTTCGCAAATACAGCGCTTTAGTTCATGATACCGAGAGGCTCGGAACAACACTCCCTGTAATCGCAGCTATTTGTAAAATAAACTGTGTAGCCAGTCGTGTCAGATCGCAGATAATCCCCTGGGAGGAAAACGACACAAACACAAGTGAACTGCTGTGTTCACAATCAGGACGGATTTTCACTCTAAAATGCTGAAGACGGGAAGGGCAGGTAAGGCTGAACGCTGTGACTCTGGTGCTGAAAATTTAAAACTTACATATGATCACATGAGCACAATGTCTTGGTTGGAGGGGGGAGAAGCAAAACAAGAAAAAGCACACAAAGTCCAAACCATTGAGCCAGGCCACCAGGAGAAAAAGTAACGACCGAAAAGAAAAGGGGAAAAAAAAACAACTCTAAATGCAGAGCAACAAAAGAAACGAAAACGTTGAGAAGAGACATGGAGATGGGCTTCTGCAGGTACCATCTTCTAGTCTTCTCCAGAGGGTGCCTCCTCTTCTGAGCCGTCCTCCTCCTCTTCGTCTTCTTCCTCCTCCTCTCCTCCTGCGGCCTCCTTCGTCGTCTTAGGGGCAGGGGAGGTCTCTTTCTTCTCTGCCTCCTCCTCTTCTTCCTCCAGGGGACTCTCTGGGTCTTCCTCTTCCTCATCTTTGGGCGAGCTCTTCTCCAGGGCCTTGGCGCTTGGGCGCCCCTTCCCCTTCCCCTTCATTGGGCTGGGGGTCACTGGGGGAATAAAAGACGAGTGATCGTCGGTTCAATCTCACATCTGGCTACATAAGAGCATAAATTTTTTTTACTGGGTGTCATTTTTACCCTTAAATCCATAGACACGGCATGTATGAAATTACAAACGGATTGTTTTTAGTCTGTGTTTCGATCTACCTGTTTTTAGGTAACCAAATTTGTGACCAGGATGCCAGCGCTCCTTTTCACTGACACTGATCACACCACTGCACATTTAATCACAACTGGCTCAACTTTTTCTTCATCTAATATCTCAGTCAAAATGCTTAAAAAGGGATAGTTTGACAAATACGCTTCCTAATGCTCAGGTTAGCCTAGCTTAGTATTAAGGACGGAGGCGGGCTAAGCTGGCCCTCTCCAAACTTCAACAATCCACCCAGTACACCTCTACAGATCACATATTCACACATGGCATCTCTTTGTTTAAACTGTACTCAAACAGAAATGTAAAAACAACAAAGTGAAGCGTATAAACTTAACAGTTTAAAATCAAGACCATCACAGCAGGTGAAAAATAAGGCACCCCCACCCTTTGGATTCAAATCCCAGGTCCTAAACTGTGTTTCTACTCATGAACCATTACGCTCTCTTCACAACATGTAATGCCATTTTTAAACATAGTAACACATACAGAAACAATGGATGTTTTTAAAAATGTGTATTTACTGATCTGGAATGAACGTTATGACATTTAAAAGCTAAACCATCAGACATGGTCAGTGTGATTCCTGTTACTAGGCTTAGGTTCCTTCATGTTTCGACTCCAGTTTCAAATCCCTTCAAGCTCCTTCTGGATTCAGCTTTTAACCTTTTACAACTTAAGTTAAAAAACTAAAACTCAAAGACTGATTCACAACCCATAGATCTGAGCTGAAAAGCAGCAGGAGGTATGAACTGCTGATTAAATATGTATCTGACAGGTAAGAGTAACAGCTGGACCTTGCTTACTCTGCACCTCTTATTTTTCCACAAGCTACCTTAACCGCTGCTGGGTGATGCTGGTCTGACTCTGCAGAGCGACCTCACCTGTGGCCTTTAGTCGGGGTTTGGGGCTTTTCTTCTCCTTCTTGTCCGGCCGTCCCCGTCGGATCACCTTCTTGCCTTTCTTCTTGGAGCGACCGTAGTCACTGTCATCATCATCCTCTACCATGAAGTCCTCATCACTGCCGGACTCATCGGCTGCAAACAGACAAGGAACACATAAGACCATTAACTACATGGTGCTATTGTAGCTGTTCACACACAGGGTGGACCCCTGCAGCAGCTTGGCTAAAGAGCCATTTCTAATAAAAACATTGAATGAATTTGTTTAGTGTCCTGTGAGTGTAAATAGTCATTTAAGAGCTTTCTCACAGCTTTGCTATTTCCTGAGGTAATATAATCACTTCTCTGAAGCAGTGCTTGTTGGCCCTTGCGTCTACTTGCGACCAAATAGCTGAAGTTTTTTCCTCAGATTGTTTCGATAGAGTATTTTACAAGAAATCAGGCACAATATACAAACACAATGTGCAGGCAGCTCCATGTTGCTCAGTGTTGCCCACAGCAGCTTTTCATGTAGTATCTGGTGAAGCCAAGTGTTGCTGTGTCAGTGTGCAGTGCAGTTGTACATACGGTCCATATAAGATTCCTCTTGGTCTTCATGCTCCTCGTCCTCGCTGCCCCCATCGCCCAGCAGGATCTCCCTCTGTTTGGACACAGCCTTGGAGGCCGCCTGGCGCACTGTACGCTTTCGACTCACTTCCCTGTCATCATCACTGTCATCTGTGCAAAACACAGAGTTACACACAAGTCAATCGAGCGCAGCCATGAACAGGGATGCAAACTGGTCAAGGGTTAAAAAAAAAAAAAAAGGTGAGAAGAATACACAAACACAAACAGTGTAAGCGGGGTCTGTTTTTAAGCTTGCTTGGATTTGTCTACTGCAACAAGAGAAAGATACCGACATGCAAGGGCTCAGATTAGAGGTGTGACACAGCTCACGATACGCCGGCCGGCATTATCAGCCGATATGAGCTAACTGCATTTTATCGCCATCGGCCGTTTATAACAGCAGATATATGACTATTAAACAGAAATCAGATCCTTCACTCATGTCATGGGTGTTGCATATTTTGCCCACTATAGGGCGACCCGCTGCAGCTCCTCTGTTAACTACACTGCCTCACCACAAAAACCAAAGAAGAAAACAATCGGCTGACCAGAGTTTACCAGAGTGATTGTCATTTTAACAAGGCTGTGTGTCTGGAAAACAACAGTGTTAAAACTAAAAGTTCTCACCAGAGAAAGTGAACATCCAACTCCTAATAAGCTTTTTCAACGGCACTGGTTAAATTTACACAATGCCGTGGGTACGAGTCACTCTAGCCTGACTGACAGGTTGCCATGGTAATAGGTGCATTTGACTTAATGCGGCGCACCGCAGCGCTGACTTAACGTCATGCATGCTGGAGTTAAAATAAGGCATGCTGGTTAGAAATCGTGTCTGACTTTCACCGGCGCTGCAAAACGTCACCATGCCGAGTCCAGCGACCGCAGTTGCTTTTCCCCGACTGCACCAAGTTGGAACCACACTATTGCCTGGCCTCGCAGTATTTTTCTTTGCAAATTCCGCGAGACAAGGTTAATTTTGCGAAAAATCAACATGACGGCCCTATTGGCAAAACTCGAGGCTTGACGAGGTTCCACAAACCAATGGTTGACGTCACAATGACTATGTCCACTTCTTATGTACAATCTATGGGCACAGCCAGTTGTAAATTTGCAAAGCTTATGCTACAGAGGACTTGGTAGAGGCCTCAATGTTGCCTTAGCAACGGCAGAAAATATTTTGTCATTGGAACTGCAATAATCACATAGATGAACCATTTTGGTTTCAAAATGGCAAATTTCACCCAAAGGTGAGGAGTTTGCAACAAAAAACAACATTGAAAAAGAAAATAATTGTTCAATAATTGTAAACGAGGTAAAATGTTGAATTAATCATGATTAGGATTTTAGTAAATCAGTGCCCGAAAATTCAAATAAATTTTCTGATACGATTCCGATAATGAAAATATGCCCAATATCAGCTCGGTAATTATTGTGCATCCCTAATGAAAAATGCCCCTTCACACGTTCTGAGAGCCTACTGTAACATAAAGATCACAATAAAGATGCTTTAACCTGGAATATTTGGCATTTTTGGTCTTTAAAGAGTGACTGACAAACTAATGTTGTGTCTGCTACCTCCCATACCACTGCTCTCACATTGTCATGTGATCAGTCACTGAAAGAAACACCACCACCCTGGGCACTGGTCAGTACAAAATGTTTCTACCTTAATACAGATCTGGAGAGGAGCAAATATTTCCTATTACTTTCATGGTTGGGCAATATATCAATGCGTTCCTATAGGGAGTAGCCATTTTGGTAAGCAGAGGTGTACTCTGGGTAACAAGCTGCTGGTTTGGCTGCTAGTAAAAGTTATCAAATCACTGGGCACTTCCTGTCGTCTCGGAGGCAATGTGATGCTACCCAGTCAACCTATCACACTATTTATGGTCAACGTTGCCCTGACGTGTAGTTACATTTTTGAGGGGGTGCGCGTAAGGCTACGGCGTAGGGTATGGGGTTACGAAGAAGCTACGTCGTCAATTCGATGCAGAAGTATAAATCGCATTTAATACAGACACAGTAAAGCAGTGCAGCCTCATACTGCACACCTTGTGCCTGTGGAGGTCAACTATTATCTGAATGAGGCATAAACATGAAGGCAGTTATGTTGGTGATTTAAATCAGCCACAGAAAATGATTGGCCAAGGATTCAGCCAATCAGTCAAGACCAACAGCAGGAAATGAAAAGCTTAGATGTTTATTTAATCAGGATATTGTTCAGACCATCGTCTAATTACTAGAACGATCACAAAACATGGAGATGCCATCATCATCTATCAGACTCTGCTCAGCAGATGATTGATCCATCAGGCCTATCAATCAAACCTTGGACTCCTTGGAGTCATAAATCAAAGCAGAACAGCGCTGCTGGGGAATTCATGAGGCTGGGGATGTGGGAGAGCAGTGCTGCCCGTCCACCTCCAGGCTCAAGTTATTTTAGATATTCACTTGGCAAAAGATCAATATCAAAACTTTCTCTCATTATTATTTTGGGTAGTAGCAGTCTGGCCTTTCAAAACAAGCTGGAAAACCAGAGCCAGCACCAGCAGCAGACAAACTGACAGAGATGGCATCTGTAAGAAGAGTTCACTGCTTTCTATTTCCACACCAGCATTTTCAAACTTGTAGTCTTCAACCGACGCTACAATTCGCCGTCCCAACAAATGTGGGGAGTTCTTGATTCGAGGCTGGTCGGAACAGCTTATCGGCCCAATGATCCGGCAGTGTGAGGGCTTAACATACAGACATAATTAGCAGGGCACTGTCTGGATCAGAGGCACCATGATTTGGAATCATAAATTGAATATTTATGATATTTCCGATTTGCAGTGTGTTGTGTATAAGGTGCTATGAAATGATTTCCTCTGAGCCTCGAGTTCATCCAGTTTGATTCTCCTTTATACACAGCACACACAAGGTCAACCAGCTGACGACGACAGTCTGCCTCCACGTTTGTTTCTGTCTGAAGTCACGTTTGATCATGCAAGATTCCATGAGACCCTAAGTCCCCAGAACCACCACTCTCAAACAATTTAGTGTAAATGCCAAGTGTGTGGTCCTGCATCTGGACTGAACGTCTGAATCCTCTAGCGTGCAGCAGGCATAAAGCTTCATACTACCCTTTTAGTGACTAGCAGACTGTGAAGCTAGAAGCTGCTAAAGCGCTGTAAACACTATCATGAGTATCATGTCCTTCAGATACTGAGAGACAGACTTAGTGTAATGAGGTTTAATTACATCATAAAGCAATATACGCATAAAACACCAGTCATTTGTCATTATTAAACGTAAGTTGATGACTATGTAGCCATTTCAATAAAGATAGCATCACTTTGAATTTTATCAATTCAAGTACAACACTAAATGTAATAATAATAATAATAATAATAATAATCATCTGCATGTTATGCAGTAGAACTTATGCACACAGTTTAAATGTGACTGGGTCAGTATATACACACACACACACACAAGAAGAAACTCTGTACCTGCAGCCCGTTTTCTCTTCGGCGCCCTCTTGCTGGGCTTCTCCACCTTAGCTTTCTTTGCCTTTTTCCCTTTTTTTTCTTCATAGTCGCTTCCTCCATCTTCGTCCTCCTCCTCTCCAAAGTCATTGTCTTCATCGTCACTGCCGAAGTCATCTGCAGCAGCAATATAGGGGAAGTCAGTGAGCCGGCCCTCCGGTGCTAGTCTCTGCTAATTAAACTCTGCCTTATCTCAAACAAAAGACTGACTTACCTGCTGAATCATTTTTGGATTTTGAGAGCTTGTCATCAGACTCCTCACTGGAACAAAGATTGGGAAAAAACAATGTCTTAGCAACTAGAGTGAGGGTACCCAGGGAGACATGATCAAGGCACAGATTTTAATCTGCATTCTAACAAAGTCTGAGGGGATGGGCGCAGAGAAGAAGCTAGAAGCTGCAGTCTGCTTCAGCTCACTGGTTCTTCTATTCCTCCCAGCAATATTTAAAAGTGACCCGCACAGAATATGTTCACATCTGGTCAACAAGACGCAATTAAGCTCTGCTAACCTTGTGACAAACACATTGCACTTCCTATGACTTCTTCACAATAAAAGCATTCTGCTGCTTTGCTGGTGAACGCATTTATTGTGAAGCAGCAGGAAAGGCAGTTCACACGGCTCTGATACAGCTGAAAGCGACCAGTGAACAGACTCTCTCTCTGGTCGCAGTTACACAAGTTCCGCTGCCGAGGACACAGCTAAGTGGAGGAGATGTCATGGGGCAGTCCCGTGGGACAGCAGCGCAGCTCTCCGTAGACTGTATATTGTGGCTGTAGTGGAGACATGCGTCCGGAAAAAGACTTCAGAGAGGTAGTACACACGCTGTACCATGATGAATGGATTGTAGCTCCGCTCCCTCCCCCGCTGTTTCCTTCCCTCTACGCTCTTCCAACTCCCCGCACACACACCACCACAGCAAACTACTGCTGCCTCCTGAACTACCTATTTCTTGTCTCTCCACCCCATAAAGGCTGCCTTCTCCACAGGCCTAAACCCCCTGCACTAGAGCCCAACTGGTTTATCGTTTTGCAGATATTATCGGCCGATATAAGCTACTTGCAGATATATGTGCATCAGCATTTACAACAGCAGATATGACTACTAAAAAAAAGAAAAAAAACAAAGAAAAAGAAAATAAAAGTCGGATCCTCTGACATGAGAGATAATATGGTATTATTTTTAGTAGTAGTGCTATATTGGTATTTTTTATAGTTTGTTTCGCTGGCCCCCACAATACATAGACTATTTACTTTAATGTTAAGTAGTACTTGTACTTATAACAAATCAAATATTTTTAAAATGTTACTATTTCTAAGTACTATTATATATAATAAGTACTATTTGTAACAATTACTTTTTATACTGCATTATGTCATATGGTCTCTTGGTATGGTCTCAACTAAGCTAACAATGATTTTAATATTTGAAGCTTCTATAGATTATTTCAACGGTTCATCGTGCACGTTTATAGGTGACATATTCATTAGTCCTTTTGGAAATTTATAGTGTGTCATACAGCAAACATCAGACCAACAACCACACAGCTGCTTTACACAAACATAACCCGAGTGCACTGCAGGTTATACTAAAGGCTCGTGCAGATTACACGTTCACCTAACTTGCAGTCATGTGATGGCAGTCTTGAAGTCGTTGTGGCGCTCACACTACGTGGCTGATCCGTGACAGGGGGTCACACGCTACACTGAGCTGGTCTCCAAACCACTTTTATCAATAAAACACACGTGAAATGTGAAACAGGAAATGAGCGATCCTGCACACAAAACAGCTGTTTGTTATTATAAAGATGGCAATTATAAAGGCAAAGAATCTGGGTGAAAAGATGGATTAGCACATGCAGGTAACAGGGAGTGTCTGAGCTACAGAGAGAGCTGGAGGGGAGTTAAAAGGTGCAGCTCCTCGACACCCAGTTAACGAATGACGTGAGGTTACAACTCACGGCCCAAAAAGGAGAACAACAAACACACTATCGGGATATCCATCGTTATTGGGATATGAAATGACCTACAGTATGAATATTTTATCATATCGGACAGCATTACTGAACATATAAACAACTGACCATCTAATCTCAAATATTTGCTGTTAGAAGGTCATCTTTAA
Source organism: Lepomis gibbosus (assembly GCA_029875015.1). NCBI lineage: Eukaryota > Metazoa > Chordata > Actinopteri > Centrarchiformes > Centrarchidae > Lepomis > Lepomis gibbosus. The sequence goes on from JAPMOB010252264.1 coordinate 18,172, forward strand.
ACCGTGCGAGAGAATACGCATGTGGATTTCACTTTAGACATAATCTGTTGTTATAACTACTTCCAATGTAGCATATTCACATCTAGTTTATCTCTTTACCAGCACTGTTAAATTCAAAAAAGCAGCAAAACGCTATAGTTTAACTGCTGATTACAATGTTAGCGCTCCTCCACTGAACACGGCATTAGCTTTGTGACTAATTTTGCAAAGGGCAACGTTACCTGCTGCAAGTTATGTTAGAGAATATTTAGTGATGAACTAGGGAGAAGTGATAGGAGAGGGGAGTGAGGGGGTTAGCAGGGATTCCCCCGGACAAGCTGCAGCTACAAGACTGTACCTTAGACCGTCTAAAGTTTGGAGTATTTTAGACAGACACTCAACAAGGAGCTGCTCCATGAGCTCTGTGAATTGGAAATAGCTTTACTGCAGCACAACTGCTGTCCACGAATACGTGAAGCAGCATGAACACGTGAAAGCAAACATCCTGGAGCCCTTTCTGAAAGTGGGTCTCTGACACAGACAGCGTTGTGTTGGACAGATTTGAGCACCGGTGTATATGATACTAACGCGCTCAAATCAAAATCAGAAACGATTTCGCCAAATTTACTTGGGCTGCTGTTAATCTACCTGGGCGGCCCGCCCAAGTAAAGCCTATGTGTGGGAAACACGGTCTATGAATGAAATGTAAGGAAATGCAGTCCCAAAGTTACTTGCAGAGTAAATAAACATATTCAAATTAGGATTGGGTGATGTCCACAAAAAGTGGCATCAGACGATATCTACAATGATACACTGGGATGGACGATGCCATGCGGTGCACCTGCTGAAAAAGACAAGTTCTATGTCTTTTCGGCGACTTTTTAAAACATGACCTGCTGCTGATGGAGAAACTTAGGGGAGCAGACAGGGTGAGAGACAGAGAGGCGGGGGAAGCCGGTGTGTTTTGCAGTGAGAGACCAGAGGTAACGGTGTGAGTAAGTGCAGGTGCAAAGCAGGTACATTACAAACAAAAATAATGTCAGTGGGGAATAAAACAAGCTTTCACAGGCTGGTATAATGTAAAAAGTTAACATTTTAATGGTTTTCCAATAAAGTAATAAATAAATAAATAAATGCCCCTGCGACCCTGTATACAGGATAAGCAGTTGAAGATGGATGAAATGATAACTAAATGCAATTCCACATAATTCTGGAACGTTGTTATCGGCACATCTGTGAATAATAGGTAGGACAATCTAGAGCAGATTTTGAATAAACTACACCCAAAGCTAAAATTGCTAAATAAGTCTACTGAGTTTGAATTGTAACTATTAGATCTGGTAAAATTCATGTGGTTAGTTTTGATGCTCTGCACAATGATTTTACGTTCATGGCGCAGCACCGAGCTGTTTTGAGCCTCACCACCTTATAATGGCAGGAAAGCCCTGTTAATATCACTCAGAATCATTACAGAGAGGACTGTTCATGTTTGCCTTGTGTGTCTTAATTTACTGCTTTATACGTTTGTAGAAATTAACATTAAAAAAATTGCAACAGGAGAACCACCTCCCTTCTGTATAATCACAAGTATTTCATTTGTACATTAAAATCCTAAAGAATAATCTCCTCATTAGCTTAAAAGGACTAGTTTGCATCTCTAATTTGCTTTAACGTTACTAACCTCAGTGTCTCCGTGGTAACGACCGTCCTTGCTTTTTCACTTAATTCAACTATCAAGATGTACAGTACAGGACAGAGCTGTCACCTGACAACTTAATGCTGGTCTTATCCTCCGCTAACTTTCACTGTCATGTTCTGCCACGCTCTCTCTCTCACATTCACTCGTCCTTTGAATGAGGAGAGGCAGACGGCCATGCGTTCAGGGTCACTGTAGCTTACCTAAAATCACTTACGATCTTGTGAAACTTTAGTAAGAGTGCTCATTCATTAAGCAGGACAGAAGGTTTCAAATACACTGCTAGCAACTGCTTTTAACCAACTGCTAAGCTCAGTTTCTTTCAGGCCAGAGTCGCTAAGGTCGCACTTCCGCACATCTGAAGAATAAATACATTTCACATCCACAGTACAACCCGAAACAGACTTGTGGCAATAATCACAGCTGGCACAGTGTGTGTACATTTTACAACAAACAAAACTAGAGGAAAACGTGGGATATTGGCGTTGGGTTAACAGGCAGCGGCTAAGCTGCGACTTTGTCCGGCGTCAACTCACACTGAAGTGTTTCAGAGTGTCATTTCCAACGTACCGACTGTAACGAGAGACAAGCGGCCGCATATATATTTAGAATATGTCAACCAATATAGTTTAACCTCTTCTTAAATTAGCGCTCTTCTACTGATAAACATGGCGTTAGCCAGCTTTGTGGCTAACTTAGCAATGGGCAGCGTTAGCTGCAGTAAGTGATGTTAAAGAATATTAAAGAGGACCGTTCACTAGAACTGTTTCACAAATTAATCTACAATCATGTAGCTTCCACCACACTGCTGGGAGAGGGCAGTGAAAAACAGGGGTTATGGTCTGGTATGGTAAGAGAAGTGATGAGGTTTATCTTTATTATTCAAGTCATGTAACTGACGTGAAAAAATGCCAACTGTTCGTGACCACTAAGTGTGAGAGCTAGCAGGAGCTACTAGGGCTGGGTATCGTTCAAAGATACAGATACCGGTTCCTGAACGATACTTTTTTCGATACCAATTTTATTGGTAGAAATTTTATTGGTAGAAATTGGTATATTTTCTCAACAAATGGAGAACCTTTGTTGTTTGTTTAAAGTAACTTAATTATCACATTATTATCATTAAGATTATTTTAGTAATTGTTCCTTTGAAAAATGCTACTGCTTGTCAAAAGCAAGACATATTTTGAATGTAACATGGCCTATATTGTGTTTTTGTTGTTTTTATTCCCCTCTCTTTAGTTTTTATAATGTCATTTAATTGTTTATTAATTATATATTTTTTATTGTTTATATGTGAATTTGTGCTCTGGCACCATGGCAACCTAAACATTCATGGCAAGAGGCCTGAGAGAAAGAGAGAGAAATCTCTCATCTGATGGAAACAAGTTTCTGCCTCAACATATCAAAGTTTCCTCCTCACTAGAGGAAGAGGAGTCCAGGCAACAACTATCACAACAGAAAGGAAACTCTTTAATCTACTGCAGCAAAGTCGCAAACATCAGACCAAATATTGGTACGTGATGTCACGATCACACGGAAGCGCTTCCGCCGGCTGCACATACAGGTCCGTGTGCGGTGGTGGCGTCACTTAACTGATCCTTCAGAAACACTTGGAAAAATGTAGCGTGTGTGGAAGTCAATCTCTGTCAATGAAAGAGCTTTGATTTGATTCAGAAAACAGCGACGCTGCCACCAAGCTACTGAGAAATGTAGTTAAACTAGTAACGGTGCT
>JAPMOB010252265.1:178-11105 GCA_029875015.1 Lepomis gibbosus
ACTTGGACTCTAGCTCAGAGACTTGAGACTTGACTTGGACTCTAGCTCAGAGACTTGAGACTTGACTTGGACTCTAGTTCTGCTCTTACTAGAATGTATTGTCAGTTGTAGATCTTGTGCTGTATTGATGCTTGTGTTCTTCCTCAAATGTCACTTTGGATAAAAGCGTCAAACTTCCAGACTCCAAATCCTTTATCCAAATTAGGGTTTACTGGATCCAGAAGCTGAAGACAAAATGATAGTGGTGAGAAGTAAAAACCAAACAGTTTGGGTCATTAAAGAACTTGTTTTCATATCGTCAGTGTGTTTTTATTAAAGCTGTGATCAGTGGTCTGATTCGCTGAAGCGTCACAAATCTGTTTCCGTTTCACAAAACTGAATACTGGAGATTTCTGACTGATTGCTGTGTAGGAAGAGGAGACAGATGCTAAATGCCGCTGGACATTTAATCTGCACATGTCAACTCGTTTATTTCATTGATTTATCATTCCATTTTTTTTCACCCCTCATCAATTCTGTGTGACAGAGAGAAAAGGATTTCAGACCACAGGCAGAGAGAGAGAGAGAGCGAACACCAGCCGGCCATCAACAGGTAAAAATAAAGAAGACATAATCTGAGTAAAAACATGAAAATAAAATGCTAAATCCTTCAGCAAACATCATCCATCATCCCTCCATCATCCCTCTCTGAGTTAATGCTATGTGAAGGTAAATCTGCAGTAATCCCTGTTAGACTGACACGCAGCCGTTCACATTATTCAGTCCACTGACTTTAATACAGACTGTGGATCAGAATGCACGCCGCTCACGGGGGTTTATAACAGAAACATACAGGAACAGGTCGGTCAGCCTGCAGGTAACGAGCTTTACAGGTTTTTAATTTAATATTTTAATGTTCTGCGCCTTCAGCTGTTTGTCCATCGGTGCAACAACAGAGTCGGCCCTTTCTCTGGTTAACTGGTTATAGAAAGTGTCACGAATTGAGGACACCCAGTGAAACTCAGGCTAAACTGATAAACATATTAATTAATTGTACTTTAAAAGTTTCAATTTATTATTGTTTTGATTGTTTGTTTTTTAGTAATTATTCCTTTGTATATATATTTTTTAAATTAAAATTTAATGCTGTTTTTGTAGTTGTTTAATTATTTTTATTTATTAATAAACACATTTACTGTTTTATTTATTTTGTTTTATCTATTTGATTTATTATTTTAATTTTTAATATATTATTTTATAACACAAACAAACACAGTTACTGTTTTACTTATTTATTTTTAATATTTATTTTTATATTTTATATATTTTTTATTACTATTATTATTTTTTAACACATAAAAACACACTTACCGTTTTATTTACTCTTTCAATGACATGTATGAAATTAATTATTCTTTTGTAATTTATTTGTGGCTTTGACAATATTGTTCTTTTACATTCATGCCAACAAAGCTGAATCGAATTTAATCGAGAGTCATGCTGCTCTCTGGGAAACTCAACACTTCCTGCAGGTGTTTCACATTAAAAGGTTTTGAAAACACACTGTTTTATTCTTCAAGGACTGTTTTCAATGTGGACTTTACCACGTGAACCGTTATACTTTAATAAAAATACTACAGGTTATCCTGACCCCATAAATTAAACCATAATAAACTTTAAAGGTCCAGTGTCTCATATTTAGGAGGATCTATTGACAGAAATCCAATATAATATTCAATTCAGCTTTATTGGCACGAATGTCAAACAACAATAAAGCCAAAGCTTAAAATATAAAACAAAAGAATAATTCATACTGTTCATTAAATAAAAAAATAGTAAAACTGTGTGTGTGAGTTAAAATAAAATAAAATAAATATTTAAAAAAAAAATAATAAAATAAAAACAGTAAGTGTTGTGAATTCAATTAATATGGTTCATCAAATAAATGAATTTAAATAAATAAAACAGTAAAAGTGTTTGTTTGTGTGTGTAATAAGATCCATAACTATGTTTTCAGTGGTGTATAAAGACCTTCCATAATGAACTGAAAAATCTACATACGCTCCTCTTACATGTTTCTACAGTAGCCCAGAAGGACAAACTGCTTTACAGAGCGCGTTTCGTCACTTCATTTAATACGTGCGAAGAAGTAGTAGCAGTAGTCGTCATCTGGTTCGTTAGTAGAAGAGAAAGAGAAGAGAAATTTGGACAAATGCAGGATCACACGTGTTATTTAACACAAGAGCAAACTGAGCGCGTCGGCCAAGCTTCAAAGCAGAATGAATTTAAATGTTAATTAAAATCATTCTTACACTGAATTTCTGTTGCTCGTCTACCAAGTAATAAAAATTGTACAATCAAAACAATTTCTTCCCCTCAGAATCTCTCTGTCAAACCAAAAAACTCGACAAAATGAGGTGCGTTTTTCACCACATTTACTCCAAATTTCATTTAAATTCATCAATCAAGACAGGTAATGCACTCAATTCAATGCAGCTAAAGAAAAGGTCATTTAGACCATATACATATATATATCTCTTAAGTTGTTCCCTGAGTTTCTCTCTCAGCTGGACTTTAATAGATGGAAAAGCAGTAGTGAAAACACAGAAGCTTCTCATTTCGCTGTAATTATTCCCCCCAAACCCTCATTAATTGAGCACAATAGCCACATCTGTTTGGCTGATAACTGAAGTGAGTTTCTGAGCGCAGACACTCTCTCTCTGTGCTCGCTGATGAGTTTTTAATGATGCTCCTGCCCAGTTATTTATCTGCTCTGATGAAATAATCTGCTTCCTGCAGCGGTCAGTCTGTTAAACAGTGGAGTTTCTGCAGACTGAACACTGACGACAGACTCAACGCAAAGTGGTTTCAAATCCCCACAGAGATACAGAGACTTCAAACAGTCGCTGTTTAAAAGATGGGAAGTTAGCGTAGCTTAGCTTAGGGGGGGGGGGCTTTGCACCAACACTTTGTTTAATCCGTACACAAAGGGGTTTTAAAGGGAGCTGAGTGCTGGAACTATTTCTTGACAAACAAATAGTTTATCCATCCGCTCAGTGGTTCGGTTTCTACAGCATGCAGGTTTCCCACAGGACTTTAAGAGACTATGGTGGGTGGACCTCCGACCCTCTGAGGGGGGGGTTTAAAGTCAAACACATTGATCTGCAGCACTTTGAGAGTAAAATTAAAAGGCTAGAAGACGGATATGAAAAACTTTGAGCTCTAGTAAACAATTTGATCCGTTAAATACGTTGTATGGAAATAAATGGTGACGAAACAACTGATACAAAAAATATTTTTTTAGCAACCCAAAATCAAGGAATAAAGTTATTTTCCACCATTTTAGTGTTTTTTAAACTTTTACTGCATTGAAAATGTTGCTTGACTAAAAGTATTCAAGTATAAGTACTTAATGTACTGTGACTGTAATACTTCTATATATTAGACTATTATTACTTGTAGTTAATTAATTTAAAAAGCAGGACTTTACTGCTGTAGTTGTTTGAGGTTGCAGCTAATTAATATTCTTATATTCATTAGGTTACCATGCTTTTTTTTTTATTAAAAAAAATTTAATATCATTAGTGGTATGTACTTTATTTGTAATTAGTACTTTAATAGAAACAGTTAATATATTGTAGATAAACTTACTGTAATTTTTTCAGTATGTTGTCAGTTGAGAATATTTCACATTGATCTTTTATTTTTTACGAGAATTTGAAGAAATCTTTCTTCTGTTCATCAGAACAGTACAGAAATGAACATTAAATGTTTTACTTAAGTTTTGTTCTGTAACTCTGCTAATTAAAATGTATTTTATAATCTTGAGCACGTGTTGTAACACGTTATTGAAGGTGTTTGATAATAATTCAGAAAAAATCAACGGTGTTTTTCTGCATAACCCTTTAATGGAATTTTCTGTAAATGTAGTAGTATTTAGTAGTAGTAGTTTTTGTACTTTATTTGAATAAGGATGTTTTACTTAAATTTTACTGTTTTAGTTTGGCGGCCGCAGCTGCCAGTTATTTGACTGTTTTCTTTATTGTAGGTGTTTGATCGTAATAATTCAGGACAAAATTGTAAAATAAAGGTGTTTCTCTGCAGAACTTTTAGTTCTGCCACTTTATTCAAGGAGTTTTATCCTAATAATTCAGGGAAAATCTGTAAAATAACGGTGTTTTGCTGCAGAATCTTTAATTTAAATAGCTGTAAATTTATCATTTTTTACCTTTATTTAAATATTTATATTTTACTGTAATTTTTCGGTTTTTGTTTGGCAGACGCAGCTTTTTTTACAGTGTATATGATAACACTGAGCAGGGCTGCGGGAAACATCTGGACGACACATCACAGCGCCTGCGATTAACCAGATGTTAACGGCAGGAAGAAGAAACAAAGATCAAAACTGCTTGAATGAAGACAGACGGCGTGACAGCCCGTCCTCGCCGGGGAACGATAGCACTGGTCGATAGCTGAAGAGCTAAAAACGACCAAATTCTACGTTGAGTGACCTCGTGTGGCCGAGTGAGGCTTGTGAAACTTCACCAGGTGTAGGATATAAATGACCAGAAAATAATTAGGTGACTTTCACTCAGGAGACATGGCGGTCTGTTCTTCCGTTAAACAGGCTTAACCTCCCCGTGTTGCTGCGGCCTACGGGGAACTATCGTCTATCGTTTATATATGAGGACGTGAAGACAGCTGGTTGCGTCCCACGCGAGGCTAAAGAGAAGCGCATGAAGCGCACTTCAGAGGCGTGTGACACTACAATAAGTGAACGTCAAGATAAAGAGCGGATGCGAACACAGGTGGCACAAACTGATTACCAAGATTCTTTAGTGTGTGTGTTAAGTTTTCATGAACACACAGAGGAAGAGAAATATTTGAGTTCCTTGTTTTGTTGTTCCAGCAAATGTTGATTCAGTTTTTACGTTCCCTGTTGGTGAATAAAAACCTCCCCGTTCAGGCTATGAGGTCGAGTATCATGAACCGGTTCCAGTCCATCACAAGCCCCTTTTCCACCAAAGCATTTTGAGAGCCGGTTCGGAGCCGGTGCTCTACTCGCGAACCAGTTCTTTGTGTTTCGACAGCCAGAGAACCGGTTCTCGACCAGGAAAACTGGTCCAAAGCAGCACCAACTCTTTGCTGGACTAGAACCGTTCTTTTACCACGTTTCTGGGACGGCGAAGACGTATGGAGACGTATGGAGACATACTGACGTCGTTCACTGGGCTCTCTAGTCAGTGGAAAAACAAACAGGTTCTGAGAAGGTTCGCAAGTTGAACCAACTTTGAACCAGCACCAGGTCCAAACCAGTTCTTTTTTGGTGGAAAAGGGATAAAAGTGTCTCTGATCTGCCAGGAGCTGCTACGCCGACCGAACGTCTCCTCATCTGTTACGTCAACAAAGCCTGAAGAAGAGAGTCCTTCTGGTTCCGGTCCTGGACCGCGGCGGACCGCAGCAAACGCTCCAAAGTTTGGCTCAGCTTCACTAAAAAAAACTGCAGCAGCTGCAGTAAGGAGGTTTGGTGCGAGGGAGGAAGCAGCTCCGACGCGACGAAGCGTTTCCTTCAACACGGCGTGAATCTGAAGGAACGCTTCACCGTGTTCGACGTGTGGCGCTCTCCCAGATCCAGCAAACGCTAACAGCAGCCCAACACCTCAGGTACAAAACACAGGTGAGCCGACGTTCAGCTTTTATACTGAAGGGAAACCAATGATGGCTACAGATGAGACGAGAGACGCTGCTCTGGGACAGAGACTCCTTTCACTTTAGCCATGAAGGAGAAGAGGATGAAGGTCACAGAGCGCTGCCAGGATCTGAGGTGAAATAATAAAACTACAGTACCCTCCAATGCCTTGGCGATTCAGTGAGTTGTGCTATCAGATAGGGTTATTTTTGCCTGTATTTCTTTTACATCCTGCTGCGTAGTCCCCATTAACAGTAGCTGAATTAGCCGTTAGCAGCTCCTGTTAGCGGCGGATGCTCAGACAGCTCTCACTAACTGATAACTGTGAAACTGAACCCTAAAAACATGAAGATTCTCAGGCAAGTTCCTGCAGTAAGAAGGAGCGTCTTTTTTTTCTAGGATTTCTAAGCAGATTTACGGAACATTAATCCTCATGGNCCCCCGCTCCACCCAGCCTCCTTGAGAACATGATTGTGTTTCAAAACCAGCAGGCTCTCTGCAGGATTACGTCCTCGGCGCCAATAATTAATCAAAGACAATAACATTAGTAAGAGGAAAGTAGAGCCATCACGTGGGGTCAGAGGTCACCTGTCTGCACGCACAGACGGAGATCAATGGCTGAATGTAGATGATAAACAGCAGTAATACGCAGTAATCCTACACTTTAATACCACAACACACACACACACGTCTGAAAACACAAAGCAGAGTGGAGAGGGCGGTCAGGTTGAGTCATCATGTGGTGTGTGCATTACTACAGGATGACTCACTCATAATGGTCTTCTGGTTTTTCAGTTCGACAGGAAGGAGGAGGGGGGGGTGTAAATGAGTCCTGATGGTTCTCACTAATCAATAAACGTCTCACAGTTCTTAATCACTAGTCTGATGTTGATTGATTGACAGATTCTGGTGGAGATTGTTGAAACTCCTCACTAACAGATTTACAAATTAAACATAAAATATGACGCTGTGTTATAGATTTAACTACCTTAAATTATATAAAACATTTAAATGAGCTCCACCGCCACCTGCTTAATTGTTAATTGTTAATCTTTGTTGTTTATTTTTATATTGCCAATTTATATTTATGGTCACAATACTCTCTCCCGTTGCAATACGTCTGCACAACACAAACCCAGATTAATGCACATGTAAATATCTGCCACGTTGTTCCATCTCTGCAAATAGTTGTATTATTTTTCTCTATTCTTTTTATTATTCTTATATAACTTGCATTGTTTATTCCATATTTACATATTTCTACATTTATATGTCTGTCTGCGTGTAGCACCTCATCACCAAAGCAAATTACTTGGCAATAAAGCTCCTTCTGATTCTGATTCTTTAACAAGAAAGGACTGTCTACATGTTAATGCATTACTAATAATGGTCCAGTGATATAATAACTAAACACATTTTATACTTTTGTCCCCTGAATTTTAATTCTCTATTGTGGTATCACTACTTCACTCAAAGAAATAATCTGGTATTTTTGTAACCTGGACCTTATTTCCCCAAGTTTTCAGTATTGAGCGAGCGCTCTGCAGCAGTGAAACAGACAAAGTACGTCCACTAAAGTGCTTGTTTTTGCCGCTGACAGGCTCAGATTGTTATGACAAAATGTAAAGACAGCCTCCCAACAGAGAGAGACATTTTTTTAAAGAAAAAGAATCTTTTTTAATTAACCAGAAACAGTCACTAAATCGCTCTTGTCAAAGCCACCAGACTCCACTGACAAAAACAGTCATTTTACCTCTCCGGTGTACAGCTGCCTCCATCGGTTAGTTTGTGTTATTGTGTGACTTTGGTGTTTTAACCCTTCAAAACACCACAGTCACACAAATACACAAGCAAACAGAAACAACAAAGTCACAGAATAACACAAAACTTACCCACAGGGGCAGCGGTCCATCCATCCATCCATCCATCGTCAGCCGCTTATCCTGCTTGCAGGGTCGCGGGGGGCTGGAGCCTATCCCAGCTGGCATAGGGCGAAAGGCGGGGTACACCCTGGACAGGTCGCCAGTCCATCGCAGGAGGGGCAGCGGTAGATAAGTTAAATTATGATTTTTGTTAAGGGAGTTTGGTGGCTTTGACAAGAGCAACATAGTGACTGTTTCTGGTTAAACAAAAAGATCTAAGTCACTTAAAAAAAGCTCTCTCTCTCTGGATCCTTTCCAAAATCTGGACAGACACTTGTAACAACAATCTGAGCCTGTCGGCAGCAAAAACAAACGCTTTTGGCGACGTACTTTGACGGGGTGGAAGGATTACGTTGCTGCCCTCGCTGCTGCAGACTGCAGTGCGCTCGCTCAATACTGGACCAGTTAAAAAAATGTTGTCCCTATTAGTCACAGAGACACAAACATGTGGTGAAACAGGGTCCAGGTTGAAAAGTACACAAGCTCCCCTTTAAACAAGTGATTTAAATACTTCAGTTCAGACTGTCCGGTCGGAAAGATTGGAAGGCTTCTGGGTGTCTTCAGACGCACTTGCTTTTGGTCTGGAATAAGACCAGAAAGCTAAGAGGAGCCGTGCACGCCCCTCTTTTATGACCTTGTCCTTGAGGTATATCCAGGCTGGTGGTCTTACATGTTGTAATTTATACATCTATGTAAGATGGATGGATAAAAAGGAACGAAGAGACAAGGAGAATGAATGGAAGAATGTAAACATAGTCCCTAAAAGCAAGTTACAACCAGATCACAAGATACGCACACAGTGGAATGAGTCTGCAGTTATAAAGCAGCTGAACGGTGTCCAGTCAGAAGAGACGATAACAGACACTCATGCTGTTAGTTTTGGCTGAAACAAGTGCTTGCATGTGTTTATGTGGCGACTGTGACGGAGAGCCGGCGGGGTGTTTTTTTTTTGGGAAGTGTTGAAAACTCTGAACACAACTGACCTTCAAATAAATTGTTTTTAAATGTGTTAATTGATAAATCAGTTACAGTTAAGCTCTTCACACAATGACATTTATTTTCCAGCCTGCAGCTCACAGTCTGCAGACGTGGAGACAACAGCAGCACACTGATAAAGTAAACTGTCCTGAGAAAAGTGTGCATGTGTGTGTGTAGTTGTTTTTGTGCATGTGTGTATTAGTTTGTGTTGTGTTTGTCTTCATGCTCACGCACACACACAGAAACTGGAAGATCCTTTTCACATGGCTGGGCTTCATGGACAGATTGGTTTGGCACTTTCTAATGAAGTCCCTAACGAGGTCCCTAACGAGGGGTCTCCCAACTTTCTGCCCTCCCACAACCCCCCCTCGTCTCACCCTTGGCAGATGGTGTTTAATCAGAGAGAAACTCAGGCACGCGGAGGGAGAGATAAATGAATGAACAAGTCGTGTTCAGCTTCTGTTACTGACACAAGACGAGCAGCAGTTACTGCAGAACGTCTTACAGGAGCTACCCGCCGTTACCGTGACATTTATGAGCAGCTATTCCAGCCGGGGTTTGAAGGACGAGTGACAGGAAAGTGGAGCTCTGTGTTTGACTGTGTGTTCGTTTAAGAAAGAGAAGTGAAGGAAATCAAGCCGCTGAGTCAACTGACAACAAAGGGATGGTCGTCCGACCCGGAGCGGCAGCATGCAGGTTCATTATCAGCAGCCACAAAATACGAATTCGAACTGTCTAAGTGTAGAACTAAAACACAGAGACGCTTCAAAGGTTTCGACGTCACAAAAAGTACAAAAGCTGAAGAAAAACAATAAAAAGGAACAGGAGAATAATCTGGATCATTACTGCAGATCTGACGGGCCAAACAGCTAAAAAATATCAAAAAATAATTGGAAATAAATTATTGATGAACACTTCAAAGCTAAAACACACAACAGAAAATGTAACGTGATTGTTTTTATCTGCAAAACTGTTTTATCTATCAGAAAAGTGACAGGCAACGCTTTTTAAAAACTTGATTTTATATATTTTTAAGCAACAAAAATGCTCCTGATCCAGCTTATCAAATGAAATCAGCACCAATGTGAGCTGACTGTTGATGAATTAACAACTCACTTAAAAGTACTGACAAATGTTTCAGGTGACATAGAAAGGAAAGTAATTATTTGGGCTGGTAAAAAAATATGTTTGGCCGGTGTTTTTTTTTCATCTAAGTTCATTCCCACCTGACGGGGTTGTTACGATGCAGGGAGTGAAGGCAATAAAATTGTTGCACGCGTCAACCTGCAACTGCAACTAGTCAAAGTTATATCAGTACCACTGACCCTCAGAGTGCTCCTCCGTTCTCCTCTACGGGGCCAAAGACTAGCCTCCAAACACACCAACAGTGTCTTCCTAGCCGGAAAAACGAGAAGAAATATGAGCAGATGTTTGGAATTGCGTCTTTATATTCGTGTCAACAGAAGGACGTCCTTTGCTTAGCTCATATCCCGTTCATTTCAAAGTCCCGTTTGTCTGACGATATAATCTTTATAATCTATCACAGCCACTTGCATTGTGTGAATCTGAGCTTGGATTCAAACTAGATCCCCAGAGTGTGACGACGTCAAACTGACTCTGTGATCTTCTGCCTCTTTGTCCTTCATCAGCAGAAGTGTTGGAGTAAACCGTCATACTCCAACTGTCTGCTGTTACAAGAGAAAGGGACGTGTGCTGAAAAACATGCTTACATGTCTTTCAGATTATTATAAACTATTATTATAAACTATCTATGAGGTGTTTTGTTGGTGCAGAGTAGAGTTTTGTTGTGGCTGGTTAGCAGCTTCTGAACCGATTTTCTATATTATTTCTGAACATCTGGATGAACTCAGGAACAAAGAGACAAACAGCTGGAGTGTGCGTGAGATAATAAACAGGTGATTTCAGTCTGCCGGCGGCAAAGGAAGTCAATTATCCCGTCTACACACACACCGAGGCAGACAGGTAAGTGTGAACACACTTAGCAAGTCAAGGCTGGAGCGTCAGAGTAATGACATCATCCCCCTTTCAGCATAAGCGTAAGTGTAGTAACTGGATTATCGTGGTCGCAGCAAATCCTCATAGTTCTGGTCAAAGGTTTAACTAATTTCCTCCAACATAACTTAATTTTCAAAAAACACGATATTTTTGTCAGACTGCACATTGCTGCAGCTCCTCTTTTCACTCTGTGTTGAAGGCTTCATTTTAGCTATGGAGTGATACATCTTGTCCTTAAATGATCTTTGTTGGGAGTTGCACATGCTCAGTTTCTAGTTAAGGACTACTAGCCAATCAGAAGCAGAGTAGGGCGGGTCAGCGAGAAGCCGGTAAACAGCTCGGG
>JAPMOB010252266.1:0-16267 GCA_029875015.1 Lepomis gibbosus
TTTGGATGATGGGAGGAAGCCGGAGCACCCGGAGAGAACCCACGCAGACACGGGGAGAACATGCAAACTCCACACAGAAAAGCTTGGGACAACAAAGGTTCGAACCTCCGACCTTCTTGCTTTGAGACAATATGCTGCCCTATTTAAAATATTATATTGGTTTATTTTATAAAATAAAAATAAGGAGTGTGCACTCTCACTTCAGAACCTGTTCTCTCAGTGTCAGTCCAGAAAAGAAGCCTTCCAGTTTTACTATACATTACTAATACAATTAAAATGATGACAATATGTTGCAAGGAATAGTAAGGAATCTTATCTTCTTCTCTTAACTTAAGTAAGAAATAAAATGTAATTGTATCTGCTGCTTCAACAGAAAAATTACACTTTAATTATGCATTGTGGTGTGCAGAAAATGTAATTTGAATGGAAACCTATTTTCCACTGATGACACTAGTTAATGTTTCGATGAGATTAAGATAGAGCTGCAGAGTAATGGGGGCATGCTATTGCCATTGGTTGCAGTATTTAATTTAATGAAATGCCATGGTTGTCTGAATTGAATAGATCTACCATCTAGGATTGTTCTAATCTGTTCTAATTTGTGGCAATGTGAAACGTCCTTTTGTGTCACAGTTTCTTTTAGACCAATGTGAACTCTCAACCAGCACACGGCGGGAAAAGTGATAAAAGGTATTCATTTAAATAATATGAAGACATGAATCAGTGGGAATGAATGATGCTGACATTGCGCTTTAGCGTAAAAAGCCAATTCATTTCTTGCAGTCACCTTAATTGAAGCTGCAGAGAACTTGCTAGAAACAGTCATGGCTAGATGAAGTCATCACATGCTTTTGCCTAATTTTATTTAAAATAAACAACCTATTTTTTGTTGGAAAGCTGCTTTGTGTTTAAAGAACATTAATGCTTTGCAAAAGTGCAACCCAAATAGTAGTGTTTATTTTACAGTAAAGTCTCGTCCTGGCTTATAATGATCCTCTTTCTAGGTTAAGGTCATAGTAATAATCACAGTAAACTAAATGTAATATGATAGTAGCAAGATGAGAACAATTAGTAATAATTTCAATCATGTGTAAAAGTGTAGCACAGGCCATTGTAGCTAAACACTAGAGTTGTAATACGCTGTTTAATAGGCAAAAAGAGACATCTTTAGGTTGGTAAAAATGGCCGTGTCAGTAGCTCCAGACCTTCAATTTTAGATCAGCAGTTGTAGTCACACCTGTGTCACCTACAGCCAGAAAAGTAACAGCAGCTGCTATTTGGATGCTGAAGCCATCAGCAAGCAGCAACATTTTTTTAAACCTGAAAAATGTAAGACTTTTTGCTGCTATAATCAATATTTTTATGTTAACAAAGGATCAAATAATTATGTGTAATGTGAAAGGTGTCACAGCCAGTGCTGTGGGTCTGGTTTTGGTCTCTCCTCCCTCTCATATTTGTGTGTGTTTGGCTGTGACTTCATTCTGGGCACCTGGCAGCATTATACACCTGATGGCAATCATCCAATCTACCATCCAGCTCAAATACTGCAGGCCAGAGCCCTTTAAAGAGATAGTTGAATCAGCGGGGGTCCAAAATGCTACATTGTCACGTGGTTCATGGAGACCGCAGATAGTTACTGGAAGTCCTAGGCGGGCAATTCAAAATGAGCAAGAGAAATGACAAAACAGCAATTTTAAGCGATTTCTGGTAATTTTTAAACAACAAATGCATTGATTTACAATATGTGTACAGCACACTGACACGTAACTGTAGTTACATTACTATTTTTTTTAAAAGGAGGACATATAGTTTTTTACAATAACAGCTACAATCACCTACCTTGTGGACATTTTTGGCAAACCTTACATTGGAAAGTGTTGCAAACATGTTTATAATTCAGATGAGATTTACCTATCTAACATATCTTTTAATAATTCCATGATACCAGGGTTAATTGAGCTTACTGACTAATGTATCTTTATGACTTCAGATAGAACAGACAGGTAACTATCAATGATTGGCATGTATTTTTTTAATAAATCTCTCATAAACTTAGAAAACAGCATGTTAAGTGGTTTGTGTCTGTCAGAAAAATGAGTATGAACTTTTGGTTTCCCAGCTGACATGGAGAGCAGAAAAAAATGGTTGAATCAGGTCAACAGGAGGGACCTTACAATCACTAAAGAGGCTAACAATAAAATATGTGAGGTAATTTTACCACAAAGAAAGAACACATCACTGGCTTTATATTTTGTTTTATTAAAACATCACGGCAGATGATCTTCAGGCTCCACTGAACCCCTGTGATTCTTGTGCTGAGAGAGGGAGAACAAGAGAAAGGGTTAGATAAACCTACACATCTGTAAAGATTCATCCAGGTCATGTTAATCCAAGAAACGTTGAATTGGGAGCATCTGGACATTTCAGAAGAAGTCCAGTTGCTCTCAATTCAAACTTTCTTGTAAACAGGTTTGGATTTTGGAACTAAATTTTGGAACTTCATTAACAGCTTTTGCGGCTGATGTTTGCATCAGTTACTGTAGAAGTTGTTAGTTTTGTTTTTTCAAACAGTTCTCACACACAGGAACTTTGATGATGATGTGATATGAATTGGTACAAAATAATATACAAATATTTCTTATAAATGTTATAATCATGTGTTGTTTTAGATCTCACCATGGTACACACAGTACTTTTTAGCATCACTGCTCCTCCACCTCGCACAGTCTACTGCTCCAATATGTTTGTTTTTGTAATATGCTAACATACTACTTTTAGTGTTAGGGGTAAATCCATCCATCCATCGTCAACCGCTTATCCTGTGTACAGGGTCGCGGGGGGGGCTGGAGTCTATCCCAGCTGACATTGGGCGAAAGGCAGGGTACACCCTGGACAGGTCGCCAGTCCATTTTGGGAAACACCAATTAACCGAGCCTGCATGTATTTGGATGGTGGGAGGTAGCCGGAGCACCCGGAAAAAACACACGCGGACACAGGGAGAACATGCAAACTCCACACAGAAAGGCCAGGGCAACCGGGGTTTGAACCCACAACCTTCATGCTGTGAGGCAACCGTGCTAACCACTGCACCACCGTGCCACCTGTTAGGGGTAAATCTCCCCCCCAAAATAAATAAAAAACGTTTTGAAGTCCTTTAGTCATACACTCACCACTAATATATTTAAATTAAAATAAATACAACCCCCCAAAAATACGCATTTTAAAATAAATTAATAGGCTGCCCTGTTCATATTGTCTGCTGCTAACTTTATCCATTGCCAGTATGTTAATTTGTTAACCATAAATGTTCCTAAATCTTCTAATTTAGTGGGGGAAACCCACTAACATGTTTCACTGCACATGTTAACTTAATTCAGTTTTGGTAATACTATATAATATCACTTTTTACACGTCTTACCTTTCAAACGTGCATCCCAGATAGCATTTTCTGTTGCAGCTCTGCTGCACTGCTAGCATTTGATGCTAACTTCCGGGAACTATTCAGACGCTCCATGATCCGCCATTGCTGTGAAAATCTGGTCCATTGGAGTGAATGGATATGACGCGACTCTGCCTTTAAAGGGCTCTGCTGGAGGCTTCTAGAGACTTACCACCAACCATGTAACCAACATGCTACGCACTCCAGTACCTTTGACCACAATAATGGCTCTTGTGTTTTCTAGAGCTTCTAGTTGCTTTTATGTGTTCATGCTTCAACAGTAATCTTATTCTCCTGTGCTGCAGGATTCCTGCAGTGTATCTGTACCTACCAGTAACGACTACTACAGTTTCATACATCTGGACTCAGCCATTGTTCACTTTCTTCTTTTTGGCCTTTTTTTAATCTTTTCCTGTCCCTGGGTGGCTTGAAAGGTGCTGACAAATAAAATGCATTTAAATTTCCAACATGGAGGTGGACATGGTCAAAATTAGAAAAGTATATTTATATTTTCTTTTGTTGATGCTTTTTTTACATCACCAAATTGATCTTGCTCTGGCATTGTCCAGGCACCCATATACTGACTGTCCAGAAACAAGAAATTGGTACATGTAGTAAGACCACTTTGGTTTCTTCCCCCTCACCCTTACATACCACTGTTTTTCTCCATTCCTCATACTGTGAATCAGACATGTGACCTTGCTAAACAAAGGTGATACTCTTCTGAAAAGACTTGGAAATACTAAATCAGGTTGACCTTTGACATATCCTAGGGTTGTATAGCTTTCTGTCCATGACATATCATAAGTCCAAATGTTGATCATCTTTTTCAATTAGAGAGAGTGAGTGAGAATGAAAACACCCAAAAGCAAAACGGTAAAGATGATAGTAGTACAGAGATCAATGAATATACATAATAGTAATGTATATAATATATAATATAACATAATAAAAATAATAATAACAATAATAATAATAATAGCAGCTGAGAGAGTGTCGAGCAGGAACATGGGGCAGCTCTGGAACCAGAAACACCTGCAGAAAGTGATAGAAGGAGAGAGGAGAGGGATGAGAAACATAAAACTAGTGGAGAGAGAAGCAATAATAGGTCATAATGGGCCACAATCAGAAAGCTCTACAGAAAAAACAGAAGCACCTGTATGATGTAATCCAACGCAACAGCTCTGCAACGTACACTGCATGTGTGAATCTTTTAATGTTTAGGTTTTATTGACATTATTTTAGATGTGTTGACTCAAACCTCTGATATTTACAGAGACAACTAAGGAAATTAATGCATTTTTAATATATGCAACCCTTGAAGAGTGCAACATCAAAATGTGTGAAAATAGGGCCCGCATTTAAAAACCTGAAATTATCCTTTAAGGCTTATGCTCCTTTTTACTTTTCATTTGTTTGTAATAAGTTCATCTTGCTCACAGCTTTTGTTAGTCCTATAATATATATCTTGAAAAGGACACATTTACTTTACCAGTAGCCTTTAACACACCTACAATATGTTTTTTAGTACAATTATACCTGATTTCATTGCTGCCTCATTTCTGTTATTACAGGTGTTTTTTCTTTAAAATTGTTACTAAATAATTTCTATAGATAATGAGACATTCTTACCATACTCTGGATTAAATTAGAGTTGAGTATCTGCAACAATGGATTCAGGAATCCTGGGACATGGGACATCTTCGTATCCCTTCCTTACATCTCTGTAAGATGCCAGGAAGCAAAATGCATGAAAGTTTAATGAATTGTATTCACTGTGGTTCAGTCATGTCGTGGCCAATCAGTTTAGCAAGGTCAATATCGGCGCTAATACCAATCCGTTGCATTGAATTACTGCATCCCTATGTATACCTCAAGGTTCTTTCTTTTCAATACTGATGCAAAGTGAGAAAGCTATCAGAAGGCTTAACTCAATTGCAAATCAAAGTGTGTTTGGAAATACAATATTTTCTCATATTCATTGTTAACATATAATGGTTCACCTTCACCAACAGTGCATACACGCAATTCCTACTCACACACCACCTTGAAACTGAAAAATCATTGGCTTGGGTGGATTGGATCATTATTTGACTATTTTCTGTTCTGCACAATAAAGGCCCAAAACATCCAAAGAGAAAAATCACAAAAGGCCCACAGACAACAAAATAGCCCATGTAACCTACAGCATTAAACATTTACCTATGTCCTGTTTTACTTCTCTCATTGTCTCTTTAATTTTCACAGTATTAATTGTGATCCGTTGGCCTATTAAGTAGCACTATAACTTACGTAATGCAATTGTTTTTACAGCCCACACAGATGGGACTTTTACCTTTCAAGGTAGGGTAAGGTACTTGAGTCAGATCCTCTTTACTTCTTAATTTTTAATCCGGCCTACATGTTTTATCTATGGCAGTTTAATATATCTGTTCCTGTGCACAGATCATTTCTATGCACACAAAAATTCATGACTATAGTCAGTTCTTACACTGGAGAATAAGCACAGGTAGAATGTGAATATTTTAACAGTATCTCTGTAAATGCTGCAGAGATACGGAAATATTGAAATTGAACTCAGGAGATCGCGGGTAGGCACTGGGGCCATGATCAGTAATACAGCCTATTGTTACCAGCCTAAAACCTTTTCAGTTGTACACATATCTTTATGCAGTGATCTGTAGCATTGCACCAAGGCTTACTGACAGATTACATTAACATAATGAAGCTCTCTGATTATAAAAGTTCATAAAGGCTGACACTAAATGTACTCTAATCAGGACTGCTGGAGTTCTTTTTTAGTGTATCTGGGAAGAAACTAAAAAGATTCTGATGCATGGCAACATTCATGCCAGCATGACGGAATAAGAAACCCAAGCACAATGAATGTAAAATATATAAGTGTTTTAGTCCAAAACCATCAACTATTTGGAGAAAGATGTGTGGGCAAAGGAGCTCTGCAGAATGGCTTGTATGCATGCTGCAAACCAGGTGTCCCATGTCACTGATTAACCACCAGCAGGTTTGCAGCCCTGAGGCCTGTACCTCAAAGGGGATTTAACCTACCCAGATTTAACCTTAAGGTTGTCGAGTAAAGTCAGAGTTGTCAAACTCTTACATTGGTATTAAACGGGACAGCGACTGTTGGTTAGCTGATTCTGTGTCAGCTGAAGTTATTGAGTTATTTCAAAATGATGCAAGCTCCGTATTTTCCTATTACCTATTTTAGGTTTAAAGGAGGTGGTATTATGCTCATTTTCAGGTTCAAAATCCTATTTAGGGGTTGTGCCAGAACAGGTGTATATGGTTTAATTCTCAAAAAAAACCCCCATATTTTTGTTATACTGCACATTGCTGCAGGTCCTCTTTTCACCCTGTTTATTGAAGGCTTCATTTTAGCTATGGAATGATACATCTTGTCTCTAAATGATCTTTGTTGGGAGTTACACATGCGCAGTTCCTAATTAAGGACTACTAGCCAATCAGAAGCAGAGAACGGCAGAAGGGCGAAAGGTTGATAATAGCCAATCAGAAGCAGAAAAAGGCTGGCCAGTGAAAACATGGTAAACAGCTTTGATTCAGCTGTAGGCTACATGTTACCAACCAGCTTGGCAATATGGACTGGAGCAAGAGTTTCAGAGTTGTGAGTTATTAAAGTGTACCCAAAGTATCTTTCATCCATAAAGTTTTAACTGAGCTTTGTCTCTACATCACAGTAACAACTTTATGTCCATTGACTGCCGGGAGGGTAGCTAGTGTTTAGAAGGGAGAGGAGAGGTGTGCTGCAGCTCAGTCTTTTTCCACCAGTGTTTTTGAGGGTGTGTCAGACTAGTCGCTCGGCAAGCATTATGACATGTATTTACTTGCGACATCACAAGAAAGGGAAGTAAAGGCTGGACTACAAACAAGCTGTTTTCAGGCAGTTCAGAGCAGCGTTTTCTGTGGGAGATGGGAACTCCCTTTGGGGTGGACTTTGGGCTTTTTCATTTTGCTAACCTATTACATGCACAAAAAAAGATATACAACTCAATAAAGTAGAGGGAAAAGCCATAAAGAATATCCATACCACCTCTCAAGCAGATAATCTAATAGGAAAAAAAAGTACATTTCTGGGCAAAAAAAAGAAGATCACAAATCTACAAGTAAAGAACCTTAATATTCCCTGACATTATAGTTATTAATATATGAAAGAAACTCTGAAATATAATGTTTCTTGTCAAGGAACCACATCAGTTCACTTTGCAAGGTTGCAACATCACACCACAGATGCCACTTGCCATGTGTTATGCCTGGAGTGGAAAATCAAATTATTCTCCACACATTTAGCAATGAGCATATTATCATATGCTCAGAGAATTTCTGTTTTGTTCTTGAGATTTACCTCTCACCTCAGATTATTACTCTTCCTCTCCTAGCTCTGTTTTTTTTAAACAAATAAAATAGTCAACTTAATATGTGAAAACAGTTAGGATACTTCAATTTTACACATGGGCTACATCTCAGAAACTGACACTTTAATGAACTAAGATGTACTTCCTCAATCGCTGAGGCTGCAGAGCAACCTGCATGAATGTAATGCTATTGTTTTAAGAATAGCTTCATTTCATCTGCAACCCCAATAGAAAATGTGGCAACAAGTCAGGATGAAATCTAAAAATATTCTATCAAGTGATGTGTATTATTACTTCTCATCATTAACACTGAGTACCAATGTGTTGTGTAAGCCACAATTATAATTCTTTTCATGTATATAGGGTAACATCAAGTTAACCACGGACAAAACCTGCTTGGAGCAGTTTAGAGATGCAGCGTAAATTGTCATGACAGCATACCTCAGCTAAAACCTATCCACCTTTCGTAGTGCAGGGTAATCTGGAAGATACACCCAACGTCACAGTTACCCCTGAAGTTACCTGGATAAGCCAGTGACCTTGCTTAATAGTACAGGCCTCTGGAGACAGAAAGCAGAGCAACAGCAGAGCAAACCAAGCAGAGGGACCATCTCAGCTGTTACGGAACAGTGTTTACGAAGCCACTGTTCTAAACATGTGCTGCTTGTGTACACTATAGTGATGCTTGTGAATGTTAAACTGTTTATTAAAACATATATTAATAACCCCATCGAGCTAGCTGTGTTGAATGCACTGCTGCTAACGGCTCACCCCATGGGCCACCCTATGACCCACACTGCTCTCCCGGCTAGAACCGAGTTAGACAGGAGTGAGGCCCGGGTGTCCACCTCGCTTGCCTGACTGCCTGGTCTGTGCTGGCATAATAGTCCGCATTCATGACGTTACAGCTGAGAAACGAGCTGCTCTTACCGTGGAAACGGCACAATGCAGCAGTCTAGTTCACTGGCAGTGCAAGCGCACTACATAAACAGACAGGACACCCTGCGAACATCTCTTTTGCAGAGCGATCACATGCAGCTAGGCTAGTCTGCTGTACCTGGAGTGAGACAGCCAAGTCCATGTTTCTTCCATTTTAGCTGCATGAAAGAGATTGTAGTATTGTAGTATATTGTTACATGTACCAGCGACAGTTCATTCATTACTGTCCTTGAACTCCACACTGCAAAGCAATGTAAATTCAAACAAACACATAGTGAGTGATTGACGATGCCATTGCACATGCGCAGATACCACTTCCTAATGAGCCACCAGATAAGTGTCAGATTGGTATTAATATTTACAAGGAGTGAATTGAACTTCCTCATGACCTCCTTTGGGACATTGCTCAGTTTGTAAAATGTTTTATGCATTTTCTGATTTATCTATATGCAACATTTCATCTTATAAGGAGTTGTCTTGTTAGTCCTGCCCTTTTCCACTGCACAAGTGTTATTCATCTTGATGAGGTGTCTGCCTTAAAGCACCATATAGCCTGAGGATGAGACAAAAGCATCTGAAAAAGCCACCACAGGAGCCGAAAGAGCAGGTGGTGAATGTAGGGGATCTGGCATAAATGCAGCAGAGTTTTGAGGGAGTCCCATCTACTGGATGCTCTTCTGTTTGTGACGTCTTTCCACCATTGTTGTTGCCAAGGCCTCAGTGTATATTTCCTTTTGGTTATTTGCATGTGATAGATCCACGGCTTAAAAGCTTCTCTGGGTAATTTCACATGGTGGCATCAATGGGCAACAAGTATGAAATATTTGAATTTTGAGGACTGCATTACCAAGAAATTAAAGCAAATTCATGACATGTGCATTCCTCAGAGCTATAATTGCCTGCTGTTTGTGATGGAGGTTGTGAAAAGCAGGTTGCATTCACATGTAGCTAAGAGTTTTCCATTTCACTATTTATAGATGACCACATCCAAGACCCAAATAACACAAGAAATATGAGCAATGTACAATGAAAGATAAAGCAGGTCACTTTAGATGGCATGCACAACACATATGCAGTCCCACTTTCTGATGGACAGGCACACGGTTCAGGCCTATGCTGTAAAAACATGATGTCATATGCAGATTTAAACACATTCATCTTGGAAAGTGCAAAGAATGATGCTAACTTATCAGCAAATCATTGTTATGTCCTCATTAGGAATTATTAATTAGCAGTTCAGAAACTATCGTGTGATCAGTTATACACCAAAACCCAATCCTCAACTGTGACCTTTTTTGCTTACAGTGAAAGCTGAATATTTTTGTATTCTACTACTCTAACACAAATGTCCAGGCACACGGTAAGTTTTTATTAGTTTATTTCATATATTTTCCCTCTAATAAAATGGAGTCCAGATGGCATGCTTTTTATTGTTGTGTTTTTATGTATGATTATGTTCAATATCTGCAAACTATGTTATAGTAAAGGTGTTCAAGCACTTTTTAATACTGATTAATATTGATTTAGCTTAACATTTATACCATTAACCATGTTTAGCTGTGTTTGCCTATTTACTACACTAACACAGCGACTGCATTTGACAGTGTGTACAGTAGCCTCAGTGAAACTTTACTTTGTAGGTTTTGACTTTTCTTTAGTGGCTTTATGCTGCTTCTGTCCATCAGTACACTAATGCGATGTTACAGGTGGCTCTTCATTTTGACACAAGACAAACTACCTGACACATGATTCATTTCTACAGCCTGGCAATTTTCTTTTCAATGTAAGTCTTTGGACACTTTTAATCAAGGTCTGACATTTTGATGGTATATATGTCTGTCTTTCATTCAGCCCTGGTAAAGGACAGGACTTATGATGGGATCACCTGTAGTAGAGTAAGAAAGTATAGCATAAAGAAAACAAAATGTCACAAACGCTAACGAAAATAATTTTAAAAAACTAATCGCTAACATGCTCGTATCTAATTTACAATTTTAGAAAACTTTTGCCACTTCATTTATGGTGGTTTATATATTATTGGTTGATCATCATAAATAAATATTGGATAAATTCCTCCTTAAGTATTGTAGTTGCCCTGAGCTGTACTCTTACTCATGTGTTTATTAGTTTCGCCCTTAAACTTCTGTCACCCTTACAGTTTTTCTTAATTGCTTAAACACTTACCAGGTTTTTGAACATAAATTTCAAAATCATAACTCCATTTTTCAAAAAGCACACCCATTTTTCTAAACTCTACACACAAATCCCTTCATTTCTCATTGCCCACACCATGTGGTCATTTAGAAAGCAATAACATTCAATTTTGTTCACCAAAGTCAGCACAGCTTAAGCTCAGTTAGCGCACAACTACCCGGGTGGAAACACAAGGAGTCATAATTGATAACACACCAATCAGAACATTCAATAGATAGATAAAAGAGCCAGAGTCATTTCATTCAGTTTTGGAATGGATCCAGAGAGATGCATAACACCACAATGACAAACAAACAGACAAACAAAACCAAAACACACCAATCAGCCGCACACTATTCACTATTTCGGGTTCAGAACAGAGGGTCGTGGCACATCTCTTTCGAGAACCCTTTCTCTTACAACACCTCTAACATGCACATTCTGTGCTCTTATCTCCTTACAATTCTCTTGTATTGATTGCACTATTTCGTTAACTCTACTTCTTTCCCTAGGTATTTTACCCCTCAGATGCCACACATGCTATTAGCTCTTTCTAGTATTTATTGCCTATAACTATCTATTGTCACTTGTAGATCTCTTGCTGTATTGATGCTTTGTTGATGCTTGTATATTGTTCCTCAAATGTAAGTCACCTTGGATAAACGCATCTGCCAAATGAGTAAAATGTAAATATATATATAATGTGAAGGAAGAGGTTGAGGACACCTGAGAAGAGGAAGAAGAGGTAAAGAAAGAGGAACAGTAGGGGCCTTATTGAAACTGCTTGCTACTCCCTCTCCCTACCTACTTCCACTCTGTTTGCGCGTTCATGTGGAGGGTCCACCACATAGAGTGCCATCGGAAACCAATGAGGGCGTAGTGGTAGTGGGTTGGTAAACCCTCAAATGCCGAGTGAGCCCAGTTGCCGGCCCCAGGTGTGTAACACCCTTTGCTGCACGACGGGGGACCTTTTTTAAAAAATGTGACTTCAGTGTGACTTCTGAAACTACACTAACATTTAATATCACCATTCACTGGTTAATGAAATAGCCCAAAGGCTATATTGTGTTTAATTAAAAAAATGCTCTTGTCTGAGAGACAATACAAGTGTTTTTTATTGAATCATATTCATCTTATACAAAAATCTTCAGCCAAAACAAAATAGGCATTATTGTAAAGAAAAATATTGTCTTAATATTGTCTTTTTATTAACTGTTTTAAATTCTTCAGACTATATAATGCTTCAATATAACATATGATTTATATTGTAATGTTGTATTTGTGAATTTAATATTTTTTTTAATATAAGATAAAGAGGTTAAAATATATAGGCTGTTCTTTAAAATGAATAGTCTATCAACCTTTTACAAAATCTTTAATACATTTCTTTTTCGTAAATATCTAGTCATATTCTTAAAGATTCTCAACATAAATCCTGAATCTTGATACTGAAACTGTTTTTTTTGTCTGTTGTATTGTACAAACATATTATAGCAGTGAATGCAGTGGTAATGTCAGATCCTATTTACACTTGGAGGGGAGGGTAGTTCGTTCGAAAGTTGGTTGCTGTATTTAAACCCTGTGCGCTTTAGACAGTTTGATTTGGCTTTGAGGGTGACTCCGACCAGAGTTCACTCCGTGATGGAGTGGAAGTGGCGAGGGTCTGGGTTTGGAAAGATGGGATACTGGTCCCTGCGATGGACTGGCGACCTGTCCAGGGTGTACCCCGCCTTTCGCCCTATGCCAGCTTGGATAGGCCCCAGCCCCCCCGCGACCCTGCGCGCAGGATAAGCGGTTGACGATGGGTGGATGGATGGATACTACTGGTCCAGTGGTGGTGGTTGTAGTCGATGTCATTGTTGTAATGAACACTAAATTAGGACTAAAAAAAATTAGCAAATGTATACATTTGTTGTGTCTTATGTCGATCATGTGAAAAGCAACATTACTTATAACTTATGATTTTTGTGTGTGTGTTTTTGAGGACTTGTGTATCATGTCTGAGGGCAAAGATTGTTTTTTCAGCAAGATTCAGTGGTTTTAAGTGGAGAGCTTAATTTGACCTGAAAATAGGAAGTTTGGAGAACTGGGTGAGAAGTTATAAGAAAAACTGGCATATGTCATGGGTAACTGAGTGCAATGGCAGATAGCAGAGGTGTGGACCCAAGTTCAAAAGATGGCAAGGAGGATGCAGTTCAAATGAGCTATTCTCAAACAAAACAGAAATACTCAGGCATACTTGCAGATGCAAGCATAGTCCAAAGACAGCTGTAAATCCATAACGAAACATAATCCAAGAAAAATCCTACAAACCAGGGGAAACAGAACAGCGGGCAGAACACTCCACATTTGACAAGGATGTCACAAAGACTGAAGAGACGTGAAGGTTTAAATACACAAGCAAACAAGCAGGGAGGGAACACACAGCTGAAACACATCAGGTAATCAAACAACAGGAAACAAAGCTAGACGAGGACACATGCGATCACTACTACTGATCACTACAAAATAAAACAGGAAGTAAAGCACATGGGGACACACAAGGACAGAGTTACCAAAGTAAAAACAGAAAACAGGGAACAACTGATTAACAGAAAAAAACCAAGGCAGGGAACAGAGGACCAAACAGGACTACACTAACCTGAAGACATAGGAATAAGGATTAAGACACAGATACAAGGAGATACAACAGACAGGGCACACAAACATAACTAAGAACTAAGATGAAAAAAGGAAAGAGACGAATCACATACTAAATAAACTAAACATGTGAATGAACACAAGAATAAACTAGGCTACAAAACACAAAACCATGACAAGATCAAATAAACACAGAAAAACAACAGCACAAATGATGAAGACTGACTGTAAAATGGGGTTTGCTGTCGAAAGCTATGGAAAAAAGTAGTAGATTATTTTGTCATGTTCCATTTCTTTAAATTGAATAATCCCTGCCTTTTAAATTATATTAATTATTTGCTTTAGTCAAAGATATGGAATACATTCTCTCAAAGTTCCTTTAAGGCTCGTGCAGACACCAATTACACAGTTCTCAGGTAAGGAGTACTAGCCAATCAGAAGCAGAGAAAGGTGGGTCTTAAGAAACAAGATAGTGTGATCCAAATCAAAGCCTTCAGACTGCAACCGTAACCTAGCAGAAGTTACTCACAAGTCCACAACCACACAACATATCCTTACCATACCATTGTTCCACATCTTACCATCAGGGACTAAACGTTGAACTGTTGGCGGTGTTATGACGATCTATGCTGCCTTGCCGAAAAATGCTTCCATAGCGCAAATTGATAGACTAGATCCTGCTCCGTTTTCCATTGCAGATAGTACCCAGAGATACACTGTAAAAATGAAAACTTGAAATTTTTCATCTGAATTAGATTTTTGATTGAACTGAATGAAAAATACTTAATGGCATTGTAAACTTTGTTAAAGTGGTTTATTCAACTAACTTTTTTACGTTTCTTGGGTAAAGTTGGTCTCAATACAAAATTTATGGTGGCACAACTTTGAAATTGTAGTTGGAATTGAAGTACATTGGGCGCGTCAACATCAAACATCAACATCAAAACAGCTAATTGTCAGAGAACTTTGAACCACTATTCATTATGTACCGTTATTTATTTTTTATGGCCATATAACGTTACCCTACAGGGTTTCCCATAAATGTATGTAAGTGTGCCCCACCCACAATGTCATTTTGTCAAGGCATTTGCTAGTTATGTTACACACTCTTTAGAATTGATTAGGTACACATAACTAATGCAATGGCTCTACATTAAAACCTTTCTTTGATAGGTATTGTGGTGTTTATTGAATCTGTTTGACAGGTATTAAATTATTTTAATGGTCAATTTGAAGGCTGTTTATGGTGCTAGTTAACCATGGGGTTATACTGAGAGGTGTTCTTAATATTTTGTCAACTGTACTTTTTTATACATGTATAGGATGGACTAAACACTCAGTGTAAATTATCCCATGACTCAAAAAGAATTAGTTCTTGGTGTACCTAATAAACTGACAACTTTGTGAGTGTATACCTTTTTTTACACAGTTTATGGTGTATATACCCGCACATGCCCACACAGTGTTATTTACATTTGTTCATTTTTACATTCACAACATTGACCCTGCATATTCCTCACAAAATGTATAACAACTAATTTGTTTATCTCCAAATGCTAAATTCTTACACATGTTGTCCTGTGAAGCACCAGCTTCACAGGACAACATGTGTAAGAATCCGTGGTCATGTGTAAGAATCCGTGGTCAGTCTCACCGGGTAAGGTGTACTGTGGTTCCACCAACCACAACCCTCTCTCATGTGCTAGATAGGTATGTTCATATGCAGAGTCGCTATGTTTATTTCCAATTTTCAGAGGCGAGGCTGTGAATTTTTTTCAGGAAAAACACAGAACATACAGCTAGCAGACTGTAAGTTGATGTACACAAAAAGTGCATTGAATTAAAACTTATAATAAGTAAGCAAATAATAAATAAACAAACTTTTTGTTGACTTGAGGGAATATCTCCTCGCAGTCCACGAGCCAGTGAGTGCGAGAGAGATGGTAAATACAGTGCATGGGAACGAGCTACACGCTAGAGAAGGTAAGGTGTGTGTTTGTGTTGCTGCAGAGTTTACATTTCAAATCACAATTTAAGGAAATATAGTATATACGCAGCCTAAATAGAAGGCAGTGTGGTCATGCACAGTACACTCTGGAAGTGTGTTAGAATATTTTGTATAGATTCATTAAAAGTAAATTAACTAACTTGCCTTTTATTTCTCATTGTCCTTGCAGTTATCCTGTGTGTGTGGGTTCTGCGGTGTTCTTAGCTCAAGTCAACAAGATCTATTGAGCCATGGACTACAACATGGAAGAGGAGCTCACTGGCCCCGTGTCGCATTAAAATCTCACCTTACATTGCCGGACTGTATGACGACATCAACCTTTTTCATTATTTTAAAAATCAACAGACTGCGCATTGTCCTGAAATTGCTAAAAATGAAACCTTTGCCTTTGTCTATGATCCCATACAGGTGCTGAGTAAATGTATTGAGCAGGTCAACGACTGGATGTGCCAGAATTTTCTCCAATTAAACAGATAAAACTGAAATGATTGTTTTTGGAGCCAGGGAGCAACGATTGAAAGTCAGTGCTCGACTTCAATCTGTGATGTTAAGAACCACAAATCAAGCACGAAATCTGGGTGTAGTCATGGACTCAGACCTGAATTTGAGGAGCCATATTAAGACAATTACAAAGTCAGCCTACTATCACCTGAAGAA
>JAPMOB010252267.1:0-43377 GCA_029875015.1 Lepomis gibbosus
CACACAGCAAATCAATGTACTTGTTAACGGTGCTGTGCATATGGATAAAGAGCAGCAACCAGGTTTTATGTACAGTCTATGGGGTTGAACAGATGGTGTCTGGGAACTGCTGTTTTGGAAGTCACAGAGACAGGGTGGCTATATCCTTCATTTTAACATTAAGAGTACCAGAATCAAACAGCTCTGCCTTTTGCTAGACAGTAGCAAAAGCCACCCACAAAACATAACCCAAAAAAACACTTTCATTTACACTTCACTCTCAGTGCAGATGGGTGTAGGTTGGCCGTCATGCATTTTGTTCGAAAGAACTGAACTAATTGCTAGCTAAATTAGCGTGCGCTTATTAGCTACCAGTTAGCAATAATATTAGATAAAGATAAAAGATAAGATTCAAGATAAACTTTGAAAACACAAGAGGCTCTTTCACTTACACAGTTCAAAGACATTTTAAACAATATTTAAGACTCCTCTACTAAGATGGAAGACAAATAATTAAGTTTAACTACATAAAATGTTGCAAAGCATGGTTATCTAAACTTTCCACTCCAAGCCAAACAAAGATGGCAGCTGGAAGCGAGATACTGGTACTCTTGGTTATCCTTAGAGCTTGTCTGGTAGGACTCACCATAATTTTTTCAATTAAAATGTGCATATTATTTTTACTAACAAACAGAATAAAAACTGTAAGTTCATTTCACTGTTTTTATTAACAAAAACCTATCAACTAAATATGTTTTTGTGCATTAGATAGAATAGTCCTATATGATTTATTCCAGTCTGAGTAATCTCAAAACACGCACATTATTCCCCCAAAATTTTAAATCCTTTTTTTTTTTGCAGAAAAACAGATTATCTCGAGGTTACACAGAGGCTACTGGGGTATGTAAAATAAAAATCTAGTCCTTTTAACTCAAAGCATATGTTAATAATTAAGGTGTGGTGTCCAGTGAGCTTATTGGTGAATTGTGATTCACAGGTTTCTTGTTTTAGGATTTCAGGGTCACTTAATTTTATTTTCCCTTCACAAAGTTGTTAACAGTGTTTTCCAAATACACTTGGCATGTGGAAGCGTGCAACAGAAAATGTTGCTTGCCGTTTTTCGCTTGTAAAATTAAAACCTACCAGTTTGGAAACATTGGATCCTCAACATTCAAAGTTTTACTCCACGGTTCAAACCAGTTTATATCCTTTCCCGCCTCACCCCAGAATTCCTCCGGGTTGTCCCTCGCTGTGGTGAAGGCTCGGGTATACGCCGTGTCGGATACATAGTTCCTGCAGCACTGCAAGGCGAAATACTTCTTAAAGTCTGCAGCAGTATCCGAACCTGCTGCAGGTACGCCACGTTGTTGCGCAGCTAAAACAGTAAATAGTTTCCTCCCGAGTGTCCTCTTGCGCTGAAGAGGGGCGCAGTGATTCAGGCGCATTATGTGTTTAATGTTGAAGTGCATTGCTGCTGTATATTTACACTTTAACGCTGTAGGCTACACTTTAACGCGTTTCCCCTTTTGACGATGTTTTGCTGGCTTCAACAATACTACGTTTCTTTAGTAGTTTCACTTCCCCTCCCTAAATCCTTGGAATTACGTAACAGCATACGTCGCATGAAGACCACTTGGAGAGCAGAGTGAGAGTGAGCGGAGGAGGAGCGGGGGATTCAAATGAAGCAGCACCTGCCCATGTACGTTTTCCATCCAATCTATTATGGTTCAACTTACCGCCATTTGTAGGCTTAGGGCTACTCTGCTTTTTACAAATCATCAGAAATATCGGCAGGCTCATTTCATTGAGGCAAAGGTGTCTTCTATGTAGCCTATAACTGCAAGGCACTTTGTAATTAGCTGCGTCGTTTCTGTTTGTGATGTCTTGCAAAACAGCATTTTTTCCGTGTTTACAGATAATTTTCAAATCACACACTCTGAACAATAACTAAATATTAACTGCAATTAATTATGACATTTTCAGTAAAATATCAAGCTGTCAGTGATTTAAGAAACTATCTGCTATCTAGAAGAAGTTTTAAGTAGCCTGCAGGCTACTCTCACCTAAACTAGTATAACAGCAGTGCATTGTGGATGAGGAACACCTCGAGTGACCATCGTTGTCGACTTGCTCCCTCGGCCTTGAAGGGTCAATCTCACCAAGTTCATTTCAGTTTTTCAGACAAATAGAATGACACTTGATGATGGCAAGCGAGGGCACGTACCAGCGGTTAATGAGGGCACAAAATGCAGACAGAAATCCTCACAACCCCCTAAAGGAATGCAAACTGGAAGTCTCTGGAAATACAGGACTTGCTGAGTTGACATCATATTATACAGAAACATGGCGGACAGTGCACATACATTTTTGCTCATATGTAATTTGTAATAACAAGTCAGGTAAAGCAGTATTTGGGTGGTTGTAGGTAATGTAGCCTACTACAAATCTGGGACAAAATACCTAATATAAAGCGTCAAATGTTTTTGAATAGAGTACTTGGATAGCAATATCACATGCGTAACAACCCATCATCCACACACTATACAACAAAGGCGATGTTGTTTCCACGTAAAGCTCATGAACACAAAAAATCAAAATGACTCTTTGATTTGGGAAATGGGACCATCCGAAGAGCACATGGATGCAGCAATATTGCGCAGAAACATAATGGATGGAAGTAAAGGTAAAATAAGAAAAATGTTTACATTTTTTAATTTTGGGTCTGCATAAAACCTGAAATAAAAATCAGTTTGTAGCCCCAAATAACAATAGCTATTTAGCCTATGGCCTGTCTTTTTTTCATACAAAACAAGTAGAAATTGTTTCTATTTACTTGTGAACTAATTGAGGCTCTTTTTTATCACTAATCTTTGTTTACTAGCAGCTGCATTAAACATTCAGTGTCCTCTGGGTGGCATCAATAAACCCTTCTCCTAGAATGCAAATACCTCTTAAATTGATCAGGGAATGCATTTAAGTGCTGAGGATATTTGCCAGCATAATTATGTATGTTGTATGAAGTCAAATTAAAAACAAAATGGCTCAGTCTCTTGTTTAGCTGAGTTTTGGTCTCATAACAGCAGCTTCTACAATCATGTCACACCACACGGGCCACAGCAGCTCATGCGCATACATCTCTTTGGTCACTGTCATCGTCCAGCTGCTGGTAAATACCCATGGTCCAGCTGACCCCTGCATGCGGGTGTCCCTGGTTGACTAACCCATCTATCTGATACTTGAGGTCATCTGTTTCTATTTATACATGCAGAGCAGTGTTTTCCATTAGACGGTTCCAGAAGCAGTGTGCACTTTCCAGGAAACCCTTTGCATTGCATTGCAACTACTGGGTTCATTGCATTTCTCAGCAAATGTGTGGATTTAAATGAAACTGGACAACGTTGTTGGTTTACAGTGGTTTGTAGGGTAACAGTGAATGCTTTATGCCAAGTGACACACAAAGTATACAATTTATAAACACATCACTTAATAATAATGACATCACTGAATAATTGTTGAAGGTCTTAAATCTATCACAACCCAGTCTTATCCTATGGCCTATCTGTGCATGTTTTTTTAAATTAAAACTGATTCAAATGTCATCACGTTTCATCAGGGCATGTGAGTCTATACTCATTTATAACTATAATCAAATTTGGACAGGCAAAGGACGCCTCCCCTCTCTTCACATGCTGTAATTTGTCCAGCCAAACGGTCTCACTAAATCACTGCTCTCCCAGACGCTGCCATAACTTTTTTTATAACAGTGCCGATGCACATCGCAGAATATGTATCATTCTTCCACTCTCCGGCCCCGGACGTGCACAGAGAGAGCAATACTAATGGCTGCTTGCAAAGGCTA
Source organism: Lepomis gibbosus (assembly GCA_029875015.1). NCBI lineage: Eukaryota > Metazoa > Chordata > Actinopteri > Centrarchiformes > Centrarchidae > Lepomis > Lepomis gibbosus. Next base: position 3,839 of record JAPMOB010252267.1, read on the forward strand.
ATCAGACCTAAACCAGAGTCCAAGATCGCTCATTATGGCTCCTCCATCTTGCCCTCTTCTCTGATTTGATGTGATGAGTGTGAATCTTTTGAAGCAAAAATCAGTCGGTTGCCCTTCAGAAACAGTTAGAGGCAAATTACTGGAGTTTATCTACAAATGATTAATCTACAAGTAATGTTTTTTCCCACAGAGTGTCTGAATATGGATTTATAATCAAATTAGATTGAAGATAATGATTGTCGTTTAACATTTTGAATGGGTTTTAGATGCAGCAATTGGCACAGAGGCTTGTGAATGATTAGAGTCAACATTATTCATAGTTTAAAATAATTGAAACCTCATTACAGATTATTACAAATATCTTTTTATTGTGAAACACATGCATAACAACAAAACAGAATTTCTATAAGTGGACCTCTTTTCAGAATTTAATAATCAAAGAAAAACACCACAAGAGACGAAAAGGGCAAAATTAACAAACTATCAAATGAATAAACAAACAAAGAAGTACACACCATGGAGCTCATAGTTTTGGTAGTGCATCTAATGTATTGCCCCCAACTCTACCAAAAAATTCTTCCCTTAGCAGTGCCACCGAGAGGTGCTAAAGACCATATTGCATTGTCATCATCAACATCTGTCCCTTCCATAGAGAAGCTCATCTAGTCTGTCCTTATGGATGTGTCGGAGGGGGGTGTCAGTCACTGCTGTAATCCAACATTTAAAGGATGGTACATGATTCTTTGCACAGAGGGGACCATGGGATAAATCCATACAGATTGTTACAGCTGAGTGAATTTGTCTTAAGAGTTGCCTAAACATACATTACAGATGTAAGTCCAGGTTAAAGCCATTATCGTTGTTGATTATTCCGTTATTTAATGCCAGTCAAAGCAGGAGATGATAAAAAGAGGTTGACATGAAAGATTTTTAATCCAATATAAATTTAAGATGTGTAGGAAGGGCTGTAGCTCAATGGAAAATTATGTCTTAATATTTTTTACTGTCAGCCTATGAGCACCTAAAATGCCAAATAAAACAGCAGCAGAGCAGCATCAATTAATTTTCTCATTTTATGCTGTGTAATAATGTGACAAGACAGACAATATGACATTATTAGGTTTGCATCTCAAATGAAATGAGATTACATCACTCAAGAACTGGTGGGTGCAGCAAAGTGACCTAGTGTTCACTGTCATTACTTTTATGTCTTTGTATTATTTCCATTTGACAAAGAGAATGGGTGCTGTTTCCCTTAAGGGGGAAGTTAGTAATCCTAATAGAAGAAAGTTGTTTTATAGGTTAAAATCCATTGGCAAAAGCATGATGTGTGAAAATCAGTGTTGCACGTTCTCCACTTTGTAAAGATCAATGTGCCCTTGAGCATGACAAATAATCCTAAAGTGGCTCCAGGTGCAAACCATAGAAGCCTTGAGATGTGAGAGAATATCCTCATAGAGCTACTTCCAATAGTCATTCCTTGTTGTGTCAACTTGCCTTGTTAGAAAACAAATTTTGTTTTTAAGATGTCAATCAGTATACTTCCCACATGTTTACATGATGATCTCCTTTCATTAGATGTCAGCAGCTGTCTGCAGTAGCTTGGTAATAAACAGCAGAGCAGTTCTAGGAAAGCAGCCTGTCAAATCATGCAGGAAAAAAAACTTAACACAGACCAGGTCATTTTCATTGATTATTTCCCAGTGTGCTATATGGATCACATGTATCTTTACATCTTACTCTCAGCAAGAAAGTGAATAAACATATTTCCGAAAATGTTTTACTCCCTTAACGACACTACCTGGTGAATTTATTTTGCATGAGTACTAATAGGGGTTGGGGCCTACAAACGCTGACATGACTATGATTATAAACTGTAATTTGAAGGACAAACACACTCGTCTGTATTTGTCCTGTCTACTAGGCCTCTTGCATCTCCTGTGGGAGTGGAGACCTTTCAGAAATCTATTCACTTGCAGTTAAAGGGCTTTAAGAGAACTGCAGCGTAATCCCACCTCTAAAAAAAAAAGCAGAACTGTATTCCAGCCCATATGGATGGGAGCCTTTAATCTCTCTGTGCCCTCTTTCTGTGCACTCGCTAAGCCCTCACCCTCTCCAGACCACCACTCACCACCCGTTAGCATCTGCATGCAGCTGGGTGGGACTGTGGGTGGCTGGAATTCACCAGCACATATGGACTGTGTGATTAGGTTTAGTTACAGTTTCAATCAAAAACAGAGCAGATTGGGAAGAGAGATTATTCCCTGAAATGCTAAAAGATGATGAAAATTTACTCAATTGAAATCAGCAAAGGAACATCGATACTGCATTTTAAAATTTTCATTCTTGAATTTAATTCATAGCCGCCAATGTGAAGTGAAGTGAGGTTAGGAGTGATTTAATTCTCAGATGGGTATAGGCTAAAGCAACTGATTTTTTTCACACAAGCAAGATACATGAGATTCAAATGAAATCAAATTCAAATAAAGCCTAAATACTGGTGCTTACTTCAAGTGTGTATTCGTGTTTACAGCTTTTGTCACAGTAAAGTCATGGTTTGTGAGCCATGTGTCACGTCATGCAGCCTTAACATTCCGCCCCTAACCAAGGATTTGCTACATGTTTTTGTTGAGCCCTGCTTCTGTCAAGTGGAATGAATGTCTGTGTATGAGAGATGCCTCAGCAGCAGGCACCATTAGGCAGCAGATCTACAGTAAATGAAGAGAGTCAGTGGTTTGGCTCCGGTCTGTGGTAGCACATAAACATGAGGATTAATCCTTAAGCCCTCCAACAAAGGTTCACTACCATCATTCAGTCCTTATCAGGTTGCATGCAGTGCGTGTACCCATGAGACGAGATAAGGGGCAGCATGGCTTCGTGGCTCACAATAAACCTTAATGACAAGGGTTGAAATCAACTGATCTCTGAAGTGCAATGGATGAATGGATCACACATGGCTAAGCAGTTACTCATGCAAGCACATAAACTCACATGTATATGATTCAGAGATTCAACAGGCAAACCACTGGTTGACCTCTGAATGGTGAAGCCACAAGTTGGAGGACTATTTAAAACAATGACTGATGCCTGACTTTTTTATTTAGTCAGGGATACTTTGTTGTTCATTAGTTACTTAGAGAGAACTGCTATCCTGAATGCTGCTCTGATTTATGATATGCACTAGGCTGTGGTCCCCACATCCACATATATTTGTGTGGTTTTGGTCTGGGCTGTTTCATGTTTGGGGCCACAGGCCTCTTAATTCCAATTAAGGGAAATCTTAATCCCACATCATACAGTATGGGAACTCCGAAATGGCTCTATTTCTTATGGAGACAAAATTCTCATGCCAAGTTCTTGTTAACTTCTACAGAGGAGCAATAGAAAGCCTCTTGACTAGAAACATCACACACTGGCATGGCATGTTCACAGCCCACAGGGCTCTGCAGTGGATGATTAAAACCCCTCAGAAGATCATTGGTACCCATCTACTGCCATCCATCCATCCATCGTCAACCGCTTATCCTGCGTACAGGGTCGCGGGGGGCTGGAGCCTATCCCAGCTGACATTGGGCGAAAGGCGGAGTACACCCTGGACAGGTCGCCAGTCCATCACAGGGCCACCCATCTACTGCGCATCACTGATATTGGTGAGGTGAGGTGCTGCAGAGCCCAAAGGGTAGTAAAAAAAATAGCACCCACCAAGCCACAACCTGTTCACTCTGTTGACGTCTGGCAAGAGACACAGAAGTATCTGCTGTCATACCACCATACTAAAGAGCAGTTTCTTCCCCTAGGCGGCAAGACTCCTCAGTTCATCCTCAGCACTGCACCAGTGTAAATTAATATATTTTTATGGCTTATTATTTATTCACCCATCTACTGTATATAAATTTTGTTTATGTTTGTTTTTGTGAGTATCATCAACTTAATCACATTACACAACTTACAGCTCACAACTGTTGTGAAATGATAAATGAAATCTGCTTTGTATCTTGTTTGGGACAGGTCTTCTCCTGTTTTTTACCAGTTCCCTTAACCCCTGTCCAAGTACGCCAAGTGTAAACGAGGTCATTCAAGGGGGAAAAAAGGCATGCACTGAGTCAGACCCCATCACCCAACATCAGTGACCAACCTCACTAATGCTCTTGCGGCTGAATAGGAGCAATTTTCTGCAGCAAGGTGCCAAAATCTTATAGGACACTTGAAACCAGAAGAGTGGACACTATAGCAGAATATTAACGCCCATGGTTTTGTGATGCTTGGAGGTCCACAATCATCATTTGGGTGTCCACATACTCTTGGCTATGTCGGATCCTGAGCAGATTTGTGCCTTTTTATCATTTATTTATTTTATAGCAATTGATTCTCATCTACTCAACTCAATACCATCACCTTTAACAGTCATTTTAATCAAACTGGTCAATATCTATTAATTTTCATTAAAACTGTGAAACATTTCCGCTGCAAATTTAATTAAAAATTAAAATTCAAGAAAATGTCAATGAAGTGGCACATGTTTTATAGAGATGAGGGTTAATTAATCCCTTTTCCAGCCACTCCCAACCTCTCTCTCTCTCTCTCTCGCTCTCTCCCTCTGTGATGCTGCAGATCCTGTACTCTCTCCAGTCTCCAGTAAACAGCAGTCATGGCGACAGTGGTCCAACCGCTCTCTCTGGATCGAGGTAAGGCGCTCGGCGCTTTGCTATTTGTGCTTGTCTTAAGAGGTTTTTTTCACGTTTTGAAAACTTCAGCAAGGAACTGGCAAGGAGGCAGATTTCCTACAGATTGTTGTAAGGAGTCGTTATTTTAAGGCAATGTGAGCTCGCGTTATTCTAAATAAAAACGTCCAGGGAGCCTGACCGTTTTGTGAGTGCATATTGCAGAATGGAGGGCTTATTTCCTCTGTTAAATTATTCGGGTCTTCATGGGCATATTCATTCATTCACCATCAGTTATTTGACAAATGGGCACCCGTACACCGCTGCGTTTCGTTTATTCCCATCTTTATTATGTAACGTCCTCGGTAATATTATCCCGTACAGCTCGGTTTCTGTTCTTCATCTGTAAGCAAAAAGCCCGAGCTTGTGAAGCGCTTTGGCATGGAAATCTACTTTGTTAAAGAGGAGACAACTTTTGTATTTGAATTGGCCAGGTGCAGACGGGCAGGTTGGTGGTGCCCTCATAGCAAAGATGAACAGGGTGCAGTTGTTGTATTTTTTGGACTTGTTGGAATACACTATGCACGCAAATTGCAATTAAAGGCTAATGATATGTTGTGATGGTGATGCCCAGCCGGTTTTGCTGATGCACCACAGGTAGGCTAAAACATATGTAATTGTAGATCATGTGAGTTAAACATATATTTGCACATCCCCTGCCCTTATTCATAATGCCTCCAGGATGACATCTATTGCATAAATTGCATTTGTTTGATTTCTCTCCACTTGGAGATTTTATACAGATTTTAGTACTAAAAGCCCATACACACTTGAGAAGCACAGACTCACTTTAAATCCCTATACTGTGTAGTTTAATGTGTGTTGTTAGATTACAACTGAAAAATTCCCAGTCTTATATTCAGACCAAATGCATAGCCGCTGGTAAAATGTAACAGTGCACGCGCTTTGCATAGGAAATGGATGCTGTCAAATACAGAGAAAGGAGACACCTTAGCTATTTCCTCTGTGCCATGTAAAGCTGGCATTGGCTCCCAAGTCACTTGCAAGCCACAGGAGGTGACTATAAATACACATTATCTTGTGGGAGCAAAATGATTATGCAGGAATTAATCTGACTGGTGTCACTTGTTATGTGGAATCCAAGCAATTATCCCCAATTGATCATTTTTCTGCTATAAGGAATTAGACTTTTGTCCATTTTCTTAAATGCAATTTGTTCTTCACTAAAGCTTAATGCTTGTGGACTGTTTTACTTTACTGATGCACAATCTGCTCGGTGCAGAAGTGCTATACCATGCAGAGTTAATGACATTAGTCTAAGATTGTACCAGACAAACAGATAAACAATACAACCCACACTTTTCCAACCCACCAATCATCCTATAGAATTATAAGGGGCTTATCTGTAGTGATAGACAGGCTTTTAAACAATGAGGCTAAAGGAAAGTCTTCCATCTTGGTAAAATGTCAGCATTCAGCCTTATCAGATCTTAGTAATGCACTGGGGCAGTGATTCAGACATGACCTCAGCCTGTATGCAGGGGGACTGATCCATATTCACATGCTGTGACATGAATAGGACCAGTCAGCAGCTGGCAGCTGTAATGGCACAAGCAGTAGTAGTCCAGATTTCACACAGGAGCCGTCAGAGAGAGAGGCAACATTGCATGCTCTCTATTTTCAGCTTCTGCCACTTTCGAGAAAACACTATAATTGCTAATGAAAAGGTAGTTTCCTCTCGTGTTGGGAGTAGGCTTTTGCTCCTGAGTTTCTGATTGTGTCAAACACACGCAGGGAGGAAACCGACTTGGCTGGTTGGGTCACAGCAGGATGAAAACATATTACATCACTGGTCTTCCTGTTATTGTCAGAGGGAATGACTGTGTCAAGATATCAGCACCAGCACCCAATCAAGAACAATGGATTTGAACCTTCCAGAATGATTTGTAAATCTAGTCTCCATACTCTGTGGAGTTGGCATTTGACCGTGATCACCGTGAGTGCATCTCATTTGCTGTTGACACTAGTTTTTGTATGAGCACCTTTTGCAGTGAACAAAACAAAACAGTGCTTTGCGCTAAATGCTAATGCCAGCATGCAACATGCTCTCAATGAACATGTTGATGTTTAGCAGATATAATGTTCATCAAGTTTACCATCTTAGTTTAGTGTGTTAGCGTGCTAACATTTGCTAATTAGTACTAAACTCGACTGAGCCACGATTTTTCAATTTCACTTGAAAGATAGACTAACTGATCAACAATACTCTAGAACGCTGCTAGCATGCCTACAAACATCAATTTGATAAATAAATAAATAAATTAGCCACACCAAAGGAGAACTGACCCTACTGTGATTAAAGTACTGTTAATAAAAGCAAACTGCACTCTCAAACACTTACTGCACTTATTATAAGTCTTTTATGTTCAAACATTTACATTATCTACTGTACTTCTGCTTGAGCTTGTGACTTCCTCCATTTTCCTGAATGACCTTTGAAAACACCTGCCAACTTGTTACATTAAGCCGTTTGCTATACTGGTAGAAAGAGAGAGAGAGAGACTGTTAGGAAGGACATTAAACTATGGAGAACTAGCAAGAGACAGCTATATTTTGAAAGTACGCAAATAAAAAATCCCACCCTCTCCCTTGAGGCCTCCCTATGGAGCCACTCCTTCAAAACACATTTTTATGTATAATGAGTGCACATAGGCAGAGTGTGTGCAGGTAGGTAGCTAATCATTTCATTTGGTCCAAATAATATGTAAAGAGAGTTTCAACACATTTCGACACACACCACACTTCACTAATAAAGTGCATATTGTTCTAAAGGATATATTTTCAATTTAAGAAAAGGTGGGTTGGGCTCCTTACACAAATTGAATATCTGGTAGCTGCATTCTGGTCTGCACAGGCTACTTTTTCTGTTGAGAAAGTCGTTCTTCTACGGAGCATTCCTCTCTGTGAGGCAGTTGAACGTCACTTCAAAATGGCAACTCAAGAAAGAAGACCTTACTCCTTCAAGTATTAGTCATTTTGTGTTTTTTCACTGTGTGGCGAGGGCTGGTTAGTTAAACTATTTGTGTACAGTTTATGGCCTCCTGTCTTACTAGACTGAATGGAATATCCGCAGCAATCTCCTTTACTTGTTTTCCCTCTGAGCGATCGTGGTGAGTTCACTGATTTGAGGTCAGACCTTATTCCCATCACATGCTCTCAGTCACTCCAGCGATTTGAAGGATTAGAGGGCTGCTGACAAGCTGACGTCACTCATAGCTGGTTATATCTCTACCCACCTCCTTTTAATACTGAAATAAAGTTTCTTAGAATAATTGTCTTGGAGGGACTCTGTCCAGTAATTAGGGAAGATATAGAAGACAATAAGCGCAATGTTTTCTGTCTCTGCTCTCACCACAGGGTCCTGCAGGAGCCACTAGCCCTCAAGGAGTGATTTATTTGTCATGCTTCGAGGGGCTCATCGCAGAAGGGCAAATTAGAGCTAATTCTCTTGACATGGGGACAGGACTTGTTTGTTAAAACTGTTTCGTCCCATTTTACTCATTTAGTGTGATTATTTCTGTTTTTATGGTTGAAATTAGCAGCAGGGTTGCCAAGGGCATCAAGGACACCTGGGTCAAAGTGGTGGTGGCAGATGGCAAGGCCTTTTCAGGACATTTTATTCTAGCATGCATGGCATCCAGACATCTCTCAGGGTACAAATGTAGGAGTGGAGTCAGAGAAAGGTCACTTAAGCCTTAAGTCAGAATTGAAAAAAAGGATCTTCAGGTTTCAGCGATTTATTCACATGGTGTAATGAGCTCTGCCTCTGATGTGGACGTGCTTATTTACATCGCTGCAGTTTTGTCAAAATGACACTTTTAAGTACTGAAAATGAATTATACTCAGTTCTGCCACTATTATAAATTGACTAATTATACAAGAAAACTGGAGCGCTGCCCAGTGCGAACACATCCCCACAACAATGTTGTGGAGCCTTGTCGAGCGTTGAAGCCTTCATTACGTGTCAGTGTGGCTTTGTTCAGCACTGTGCCTTTCTCTAATCAGTGAATGATGAGGATGACCTTTTTTAGTCACAGCCTGATGTTAAAAGAGCTCAGGGAAATGAGTTACCAGTGTCTGGTGCCGCACAAACAATGTCAGCTACAGTAATTTACACCACATTTCTTTTTTGCATTGTATTTTATTCTTGTAAAACAGATTGAAAACACGAAACTTTTGTGATCAAAGAGTGTGTGATGAGTTAAGCATAGTTCTGTGTGTGATTAAATAAGATATTCATCTTATTTAACTTCATCATGGTTGTTAAAGCTAATATCGACAGATAACTATTTTTTGTTCAATAAGTGACCTGTTATGTAAGAAAGCCTTTCCACAGCCTGCAGAGAGAGGGAGAGACAGGTTATAAAACAAAGCATCTCCTGTAATAACATTAGATTCTGGTTTGTTTACGTCAGTGTAAATAGAGAAATATGTATTTTGTAGAAAATATTTTTCACTGTTGTTAAAATAGGATCTGGAAGTGGGTGAACTTTAACTGCGTGAGGAATTTACACCACAATATGAGTTCCCTTATTACTCCCTTATATTTCCCTTAATATATTCATATGTTATGAAAAACTGTGTAGTTACATTGCATAAGTGTCTTGGCCATGTTAGGTCAGATTTTTTACATGAAAAAATCCAGTGCCAGACAACTGAATAGCTGCAAGTATTCATGTGTTTTATTATAGATTGTTCTAACATCCTAATTGAACATACATAAAACATGCAGATCACGTTTTGTTCCTACTACTCATCTTTTCTTGTGCAGTTGTCCTTGTGAGGTGAAAACGTTTAGGAGTAGTTTAATAGAAAGCCAAGTGGTTGAGGTCCACTTACACTGAATGTTTTGTTAGCTCATTTGTTTCCCCTTACTCCCATCGGTGTTGTGATTCTGCCTTCAAAATGATGCCATAAGGTCATATTTTGTGTTTGGCATTCAAGTGGCTAAAGTCTGTTGCCAGGCGACCAACAACAAAAATGGAAGTTGTCTTGTTCCTTTTTCTAAAAGGATTAATGGTGCGTTTAAACATCAGTAAACAACAACAACACAAAAAAGAAAATCATTGTGTCTTCCCTCATGAACCAGGAACCATCCGAAACATTTAAATTACTTCTCACTCTTCTTGCTTACACAATAAACAACATTCACACAATCCCATTTGAAAAGACCATAATACATTTATTCAGGAACTTTCAGTTTGATGTGAAAACGAAAAAGAGTATTGCATTAAACTTATTGCAAAAGGAAACATTTGCTTCATATTTGTATTTTAATTCTGTTTGAAGAATTAGAACCCCTTGAACTCACGGCTGTGAGAACAGAAAAGTGGAGTGAAGAGTGCAGTCAAATCTGTTGGGCATAGCTATTTGAAAAAAGCACCGGTTTTAGTGACGATGCTACATTTAACATTGGTTTTTGGAGGTTCAGTAATGATAATATTGTGATTCCATCATCAACACACAATGGAAACTTTGTTCAGGAAAAGTGTAAGTGAAGTCTTGACAGCCACGTAATTAAAAAGCTGGCATTAATCTTAGCTATTTTAATCATTAAGTATCACTAATGAGAATGCCCTCAACCTAAGCATAGCAGAGGAAATTTAACTGCTGACAGGATCTATGCTTGTGTCATCACTCTGCTTAATATGGCAGTGCTGCATTAGATTACACTTTAACTATATTTTAATGTAGCATGCACACAAGATATTTTGACTGGTGTCACAGACATGTCAAAATATGCTCTAATTACAACTCATGATTTTCCTTTGCAAAGTGCCATACCTTTGTAGNGGGGGTAGAGCTTTTTCTGACAGATGATGAGAGAGAAAGATACTTTTGTACTCTTGTGTCACCAATAATTGAAAAAAATAATTCTCTTCCTTGAAAAAATACACAGTGAGGATGACCTAATTGCAAAGAGTCTGTTTGCTTCAGAGATACGCTAAATTTGGACTTGCAGTTGTGAATGTAGAGGTTGAGCATAAAGTTTTATTGAGGTGGATGTAAAAAGTAGTGCAGATGTTGCAAACATCTGGACCCACTAAATCCCCTAGGGCACAAAACGGTGGGTCTCTGTGTGGAGATCAAAGTCAATACAGTTCAATAAAGCACTTGAGGAACTTGATTTTCCTCCACTGCATTTTCAGTGAATCCGTGATTAGGTCAGGATTACTGTGAAGCTAGTGCTGGCAGAAGTGTTCAAATATTTTACTTATGTAGCAGCTCAGTAAGACAGATAAAAGACTCAAATCCACAGCTCAGGCAAACAGGTAGGGTGAGGTCTACTGCGTCTACAGTCAAAAGCAGGGGTTGGTAACATGTATGCAGTCAGGACAAAAAGGGCAAAACATACAGGCGTAAAGACACAAAGACAGGTGAAGTGACATAACAAGAAGGCTGGAATGCTTCAAACTGATATACACAAAGTCTGGTCTGGTGAAGAAGTGAGAGACAAGGGCAGGTTTATATGAGCATATGGGAACAGCTGCACAGCTAGATGTGGCAGTCAGGTGATGATGAGAGGCGAGACACCAACTGCTGGGCAGCGATGGAATAGAAGTTAACAGAGCTCAAAAGAGAGGAAATATTGCATTTACATTCATCAGGTGGCCACAGACACGACTCCAAATGAATGCTAACTGCATGCTAACATGTTGGTCATATGAACTTAATCATAATAATGCATTTTTTTGTTCATAGCTTATTCCTACTGCTGCCAAGGTGCCAAAACATCTATGCAGGTTTAAGTGCAATTAGGGATGGGCAACACAATCAATATTATGATGTTAACATATTAGTTAACAATATTTTCTATATGACACTATGACAATTGTATAATGTGTAGTATAGTATAGTAGTAAATGTAGGTGGCATTAAATTAAAGTTTTTCTGTAGTACAAGTACATTGAATCCAGTGCTTATCCCACCATTGGTGAAGTCAATGGTAATGCAAGACTAAAACTTCTGTTACATACTGTAAGTGGCAAATCCAGCATTGTTCACGCATGTTGTTACTGCAGAGTTGGTAAGTCATAGGCAGGATCCCTTTTCCTGTACTACCCTCCAGCTGAAGTTATTCATGGACTGTGCATTTAACAGGCACATCATGTGGGTGTTGAGCGCGTACTTTGTGTTATCTTCAGCTATGCTTTATTTCCAGATATGCTTTATCTTTCAGCCTCTTTTCTGAGCTGAAGGTGTAACACGAGATGAGTAAGGTCTTTCACCACGATTATGTCAGTGTTATCAGAGTGCACATGGTCATCTAGGTGCTTTTTCCCTCTCTCTCTCTCTCTCACTGCTAGACTATTAGGTAATATGTCATTCCGCTGCACATCTAATTAAGGAATCATTATCCTATCATTATCCTGTCCCATTAATGTGACGTAACAGTGATCCCCAGCAGTCATCTCAGCCGCTTTGTCATGGAACACAATCACCCTTCAATGCCTCTTCCCCTGAGTTTTTACACTCCTCTGATCAGCCACACAGCTCATCTAATGTCCCACTTTTACATCAAGCACGCAGAGTAGTGGGTATTGAAGTGCACTCACAGGACATTTTTGCTTAAATCTCTTGAGTTGCAGGGCAAAACTGAACATATAAACAAAAGGGAGAGACATTTTTTGAACTATATTATATGCTAGAAATAATCCAGCAGCCCTGTGCCAGTTTATCAGACCTGTTTTCATGCTACACTAAGCCCGCCTTGATTTGTTTACACATTTTCTCACAACAGTATCCCCCGTGTGAATGAAAAACAGTCTGACAGCGAAGCAGAAAATCTTCACAGACATATTTTCTGTGTGAGATTAGATATCACTGGAAGCAGTAACGGGAAAATGTGCCAATATAGTGTCAGCAGACATGTCATTACCTCTGAGCTGCTCAGTGTGAACCAGAGAAATATGTGATTACCACTTATTACTACTCATTTTTGTGTGGACACCTGCAATTACATTGTCGTATAATCACATTTTCTGTGGCCCTGTGCTGTTACATTGGAATAAAACGGCAAAGGGACATTGACAGGAGCAGGCTTATATTACAGTTATTACAATATAGCTGTCAATGTAGGTAACATAACAACATTTAATTGAATATGAAATGTGCAGCTCCTCTTTTTGATGCTAAACTTATGTCATTTAAAACCCTAATTCAAGTTAGAAAGATTATATCAGGAAATGGGCAGGCATCACTTCTGATCAGCGAGATGAAAGCACCTCCAAAATCTCTGTAATATCAATCTTTGAAGTTGAGCTCCAAACGCCTTGTCAAAGTACTTGATGTGGATAAAGAAAATGGTGCTAATGAGCATGTGAAAGCAAATAACTGCAGAGAGAAAAGAAATATATTTTCTGGATGGCCCTTGACCTCTGTTTAATGAGAAAGAAATGCTCATAAACCTCCCAGACAGATGCCCTTGCTGCTTGGAAGTGTACCAGCTCATTACAATGTATTCAGAATAAGGGTTTTTTGACAGTTTTAAGAGTAAAGACTGACTCATTCACCTTGTTAGAAAATACTAATGTGGCATACTTAGCAGAATATCAGCTCTTTAAAAGCCCATATGGTGGATTTCTTTTTCAAAACTATAGTTACTTATAACTGATACTTTACACTAACAATGTCTTAACAATGTTAAAATGCTCATAGTGATGAACCTACAACAAATTATAACCCAATTCTGTAGCTCCACTGTTATTTATAGGGCGTTCCATCTTATTGTTTAGGTCTCTGGTCCATAAATTTACTACTTTGGTTCACTCTCACCACTCTCACCGCTCTCAGCTCTCTAGTGTCATTTTCAGATGCAAAAGGAAGCTGATTTCTGTGAAAAAAAGCTCTAAAAGCCCACTGTACACTAGCTGCTCAGCACCAAACAGCAGATAGACACACTTAGTGACAAGTATTTATTAGGTAAGGAGCCCGATATTTCCCTTAGGAGTTGGTTGAGACCACAGTGGAGACCAAAAACAGAGCTAAAAGAGTTAATATTAGACTGAGTCGCTAGGTGGCCAAATAATAAATGATTGCAATGGAAGTACTGAGTTTATAAATACATAACTGTTGCTTATAAGTTCACCACCTCAACTTAAAAGGTGATGCCACCTGTGCCCAAAAAAATATTGTTGCAGATCTAAGTGGTATAACATGGACATAAATATATATTTTATATCCTTCAAAGTCAGTTCAAACAAATTAAGCAAAACACTTTTTTAACATTTAGATCTAGTGTTGGTTTATGTTTGGCCTTTTACTTAAATGTTTTTTTATTAAAATTACAAAAACATACACATAACTTATCTAACAATGTAGATAGTTTTGTCGCTATTTACTTAGAGTTTGAGGTATCCTTCTCTGGGAGTTCTGCCTCCAGCTGCACTACTGAAGAAATAGTTCCTATAACAACTCTTGACAGTAAGGTCTGTGAATCATTCAGAGTAACTGGGACATTGTTTCGGAAAGGAGATGTTGCTGTTAAATGTTTTAAATTTCATTTTTCAGTGCTGTGAGAAGCATGAAAAAAATCAATTTGTCTCCATTGTTTTATGTTAGAGGCAGAAATCTCAGGACTTAAAAAAGCCAAAACTATCTATATGGCAAAGATTCCGTGAGAGGTAAGTGAATGTTTGTAATTTGGGTGAACCCACCATGTAAACAGAATGAGCTGCCAACACAGTAAAAATGTAGCCGCATGGATTGGAGAACCTGCACAGGGAACACCTATGGTTATGTAACACCTCCATAAAGCAGAGCTTCACCTCTAACTTGGTAGACGAATTAAAAGCAAGTTTACTTGAGGCAGGCAAAGGTCAGCAACGGGTTAGTTGTGAGAGCAGACAACTGAGTACAAAGCGCATAAACAAGCTGGCAGAGTGTCCAAAAAGACAGGCAGGGGTCAAAACAGGGCAGACAGAAAAGGCCTGAACACACTGACTTGGATGGCATAACAATCTGGCTTTAGGAGTAGGTGGAAATGGGCAGGTATATGTAGGAGGAGGTTAACTCACTGTTTGTGAAACCGCCCCAGAATAGTGATTGTCCAATCATAGTTAAGCAACTGTATGAATCAGTATGCATGGGGCTGTAGTAAGAGTCAAGTGTAATGAATAATTTGAACAGTGTGTTCCCTGTTTTCTGCTACAACGTAAGCTGCATGTCCAAGTAACTAGCTAAAACTGATTGCCGTCTGCTGGATCGTGCACAGTATGTTAAAGCTGTATTTCCCAGTCTCTTAACATCTACAGCTGCTTTTATCTGGATCAAACAGACATAACGGTAGGCCTATCTCTAATATCCTTGTTTAAATTTAGAAAACAGACTGTGGCCTATCATTAACCTGACTTACTGCTGAGTTATATAAAGACATCTCTTTTGCAGTTATCCGTATGACTCTACATTATTTAACTTGCTGTGTACCAACCAATCCAGTTCTTTTAACTTATTGAAATACCTTTAAATGGCTAATACAACCCATGTAATGCAGTTTTATACTTGCCAGAAAGTGATTGCAGTTTCTACTTATTGACTGTAGGGTAGATTCTGCCTCAAAATGACTTGATTTCATTCAGAAGTTATATTTGACAGATTATAATTCAATTAGTCATTTTTACCTCTTAAAATTGATGGACAGCTAAGAAATCGGAATATAGCCCCCCCCTGTTGTTTGTGGCCCAAAGGGGCAGGTCCCTAGCACCCTGAAGGCAAGTATGACTGGAAAGCAGTTATTTTAAAATCTAAACCTTTATTAATGAAAAATTAGGTATTAAAACCATGTAAAGCACAAAGACACAGGTTGGCTGAGATATCAGTGACCCTGTAAAACGAACACTAGCTAACATGCGGTAAATACACTGCTCAAAAAAATAAAGGGAACACTAAAATAACACATTCTAGATCTGAATGAATGAAATAATCTCATTAAATACTCGTTTCTTTACATAGTTGAATGTGCTGACAACAAAATTACACAAAAATGATCAATTAGTCAAATTTATCAACCCATGGAGGTCTGGATTTGGAGTCACATTTAAAATCAAAGTGGAAAACCACACGACAGGCCGATCCTTAAAACAAGTCAAAATGAGGCTCAGTAGTGTGTGTGGCCTCCACGTGCCTGTATGACCTCCCTACAACGCCTGGGCATGCTCCTGATAAGGTGGCGGATGGTCCCTTAGGGATCTCCTCCCAGACCTGGACTAAACCATCCGGCAACTCCTGGACAGTCTGTGGTGCAAAGTGGCGTTGGTGGATGGAGCGAGACATGATGTCCCAGATGTGCTCAATTAGATTCAGGTCTTGGGAACAGGCGGGCCAGTCCATAGCATCAATGCCTTCCTTTTGCAGGAACTGCTGACACACTCCAGCCACATGAGGTCTAGCATTGTCTTGCATTAGGAGGAACCAGGGCCAACCACACAAGCATATGGTCTCACAAGGGATCTGAGGATCTCATCTCGGTACCTAATGGCACTCAGTCGATCTCTGGCTAGCACATGGAGGGCTGTGTGGCCCCCCAAAGTAGTGCCACCCCACGCCATTACTGACCCACCGCCAAACCGGTCATGCTGGAGGATGTTGCAGGCAGCAGAACATTCTCCACGGCGTCTTCAGACTCTGTCACGTCTGTCACATGTGCTCAGTGTGAACCTGCTTTCATCTGTGAAGAGCATAAGGCGCCAGTGGCGAATTTGCCAATCTTGGTGTTCTTTGGCAAATGCCAAACGTCCTGCACGGTGTTGGGCTGTAAACAGAACCCCCACCTGTGGATGTTGGGCCCTCATACCACCCTCATGGAGTCTGTTTCTGACCGTTTGAGAAGACGCATGCACATTTGTGGCCTGCTGGTGTCATTTTGCAGGGTTCTGGCAGTGCTCCTCCTGCTCCTCCTTGCACAAAGGCAGAGGTAGCGGTCCTCCTGCTGGGTTGTTGCCCTCCTACGGCCTCCTCCACGTCTCTGATGTACTGGCCTGTCTCCTGGTAGCGCCTCCTTGCTCTGGACACTACGCTGACAGACACAGCAAACCTTCTTGCCACAGCTCGCATTGATGTGCCATCCTGGATGAGCTGCACTGCCTGAGCCACTTGTGTGGGTTGTAGACTCCATCTCATGCTACCACTGGAGTGAAAGCACCGCACAGCATTCAAAAGTGACCAAAACATCAGCCAGGAAGCAGAGGAACTGAGAAGTGG
Source organism: Lepomis gibbosus (assembly GCA_029875015.1). Taxonomy (NCBI): domain Eukaryota; kingdom Metazoa; phylum Chordata; class Actinopteri; order Centrarchiformes; family Centrarchidae; genus Lepomis; species Lepomis gibbosus. The sequence continues at coordinate 20,779 of JAPMOB010252267.1, forward strand.
TCTGTGGTCACCACCTGCAGAACCACTCCACTGGCTTCATATCCACTCGAAATGTAGGCTTATTTAGATCCTATGAAATATATAAATAAATAAACGAAAATTAAGGACATTTAGTCTTTAATTTTAGTTAGTTTTGCAAACCTACAATACAGTTTTAGTTATATTTTTTTTGGATGGAGCTTTTAAAGACTCATTTTTATTTTTATTTCCGTTAATGACAATGTTTTTTCACATCTGATTTTTGTTATTTCGTTCATCTTCGTTAACAATAATAACCTTGGTGTGAGCCAGCCAAACAGGTTTATGTTACAATGAAGGTCCGAGCTTACATTTTCAAAGAAGATCTACAGAGTAATACAAGACCAATACACAACCTTTATTTTTATTTTATTTTATTTTTATTTTTTTTTACAAATAATCAACTGATGAGGATTAGCATTATTATGTATGGAGCCATCATGTGCATATTTAAAACACAGGCTTCTCACTTTAATGAATCAACTGGGAACATTAAATAACCAGTCAGAGAAGTGTTTTCAACCAACTTTTAGAGCTAAAGTTAGCTTAATGAGCTATCTTGCTACAGCATATAAAATCTTTTAGCAACAGTTGTCATTTAGGCTGGCAAAATTGATGGCCGCTGGCTAGAAATTAAATCCCTGCCTGAATTAAATTATTATTCATCGTTAAAAAAAAAAATTACAAAAAATTTCCTAGGTAAATCTGTTGTTGTAAATTGCATTACTTGTTGTGCAAGAACTCAAGAGCTTGACAGCCGTAGCAAGAGTAGCTAAGGCAGGTGGGCGAAAGGTCATTTGGGAACGAGCAGGTGGGCAGATGGGTACAGGGGTCAGGTGACTGAAACTGTCGGCAACACACTAAGGGCAACTGCTGGTTAGACAGGATGTGGAATGACTGGCAGACGAACCAGACCAGAAAAATGTGCAAAAATTGAGAGCTGCCATGACAGTTACAGTTAACATGGTGTCAGATTTTATATACACATACCGTGTGTGACCATGGCTTTGAGTGGAGTCATTTGATTAATGGCTGATTAGCACCATCCTGATGACTCATCCCACTGCCAACTCTCATCTGCCAATACAACTCTCGCTGGAGTTGTTCGCATGAGCCGTAACCGGTTTCGATGGGAACTGAAACTACAATTTCAAGTGGATTAGTATCATCCATAGTGTTTTATTAAAGAGAAACAAGCATTGGATTTCTGAGTTGTGCTCATTGCTCATTGCTCATTGTCTCCATATGTGGTATAAAGGTGAAATGTAATAAAGCATACGATCATCTTGTTTCCCATTTCCTTTTTATCGCCTTATACAGTATTCAGAGTCAGAGCTGGAGATTACTTCTTTTCTTGTCTCCCACAGGTCTGCAAACAGTAAAAGCTCCTCTGTCTGCCGTCAGCTTTATTGATTCCCAGAATTCAATATCAGGGTGTGTGCGTGTGTGTTATGAAGATGACAGTGTGGAGAAACTGATTAGTCTGTTTATAGTTATTTATGGCTTGCTATGATGATACAAGTTTGACTTTTTGGTTTATATTCTCCGACTGTAAACATAGTACTTCACATCAACTGTGCAGGGCTGCAGCCAACAATTATTATTTTATTAATCTATCTAGCTTGTTCTATCTGACCAACAGTTCAAAATAAATATATTAAATTTACAATAATATTAAACAGAGAGACACATCTGGAACTTTTTTCTTGAAAAATGACTACAATCTAAATTGTAGTTCATTAGTGGTATCAGCACATTTGTGATACTTGATTGCAGTAGAGGAAAACAAGTTATGTGTAATTCTTCATCCCATTTTTTTAAGATGTAAAAGCATGTGTGCCTGATGTAGAACACATATACAGTAATCTAGAGAATGTGCCTGTCCAATCTGTTTTGGGCAGCTAAGTGTGGTTGGAACTGTCTTTAAAAAAAGATGTTGTTGTTTTTTTGCTTGGTGCCGTGACGTGAATCTAAACCTGCAGCCTAGCTGTAAGGTGTGGGCGTTCTGTTTACTGGTGAAAAATCATGTTCAATAAAATAACCACACAACTATGAAATCTATCTAAATAAAAAAACTAACTTTACCAGTGTTTAAAGCTGCTCTTATCAATATTTTTACACCAACAATGGGTCAATTGAACAGGGTTGCTGTTAGTTACAACCCACAGAGATTTATCACCCAACTCTGCAGTTCCCTGCTGCTATAGGGAGCGTTGTAGCGTCTTTCAGCTAACTGTTTTTGTTTTATGATTAACTTCACTGTTTTGGTTGTGTTTCATCTCTCTTTGTTGGGACCTCAGAAGGCATTACGTTCGAGGGAAGGCATCTCTTCGAGTATTGGTTTCAAACCACACAAACAAGCATTTGAAGAAATCCTCATGTGTCTTGGAACTAGTGACTGGCCTTTTCGCTATTTTCTGGCATTTTAAAGACTAAATGATTTATTGATTAATCAAATAATAATGACAATCACCCTTATTGTGAGATACATGCAACAATAAACCAAACCACCATGTTTTGAAGTGAAACAAGAATACAGGACAACTCCAGAGCTGTAGTGCAAAACTGTACCAATCATCTCTCTTTGTGTGGTCACAGGTTTGACTCGGGACAAACAAGCTGAATCAAACATGTTATTGACCTAAAAGTCCAATGATTAAGTATAAGATCGCTTCCCTCCCTTTCCGTTACATATCTGTATTTGTCCTGCCAGTTTCAGAGGGCAAGAAATTAATCAGCCAAGCTGGCGGACTCATTCAGCTCAAGCTAATTAAGGGAGGAGAGCTCAGTAGACCCCTGAGTCACAGCCTCCAACTTAAGGCTTATAGTTTAGTGTAAATGCTTTGTAAGACCCGCTGGTGTCTACTATTACCAGGATATGTTACCTTTGAACAAATGATTGCCTGACTTATTCTCTCTCTCCCTTATTCTTATGCATAGACCTAAGCCAATGCAAACGATCCATGGACAGGATTGCTATTCTATCTTTCTTGCCCCAGCTGGCCTTGACTGAGTCTATTTCCATTATCCCACCCATCGATTCACTCCCGCACCTTTCTCGTGGCTGTGCTGTTAATGTAATTGAATGGGGCTTTTTTTCCCTCTGTCCCCTTGGCATGAGTACCCACACACATACACTCACACACATTCGCTCTCCCTCTTTCTGCCAGATGTTGCCAGGGCTATTGAGCTGCTGGAGAAGCTGCAGGAGTCGGGTGATGTCCCCGGTCACAAGCTTCAGTCTCTGAAGAAGGTCCTTCAGAGTGAGTTCTGCACAGCCATCAGAGAGGTGAGTCACTGTCAAGGGAGGGAACTGCTGGTCCGTGAATGCCAACATAACTGATGTATTTTCATTCTTTCTCTTCTGTGAGACTCATTTTTTTATTTATCTTTCTACACCTTGCTGTTGATGTTGTTTTTCCTGTTAACCATTTCCTTGGAACTGCTTTTGAGAAATGTGTTGCTCTTTCACCTGTTCAGTCACAGTTGCAGTGTTGTCCATCTCACAACCTTATTACTTTCTTCTGTTTATTCCAAACGAACCAGAAAAGTAGCAGTAAGCGTAGTTTAGCTTGAACTTTGCATGGGAGTTACTCTATAACTTTGTAAAGTTGCAGCACGCAAGTTATTTGCAATGAGTTACAACTCAAACTTCAAATTTTTACCTTCCTTGAACCTGTGCTAATATACCTTTTTTAATGACAGTTAATATTGTAAAAATTGTTTTGTTTTCTAGTCCTTAAAGTGAAGTGAATTTTCACCTTGCATTATTCTTGTGAATTTGCTTATTCACCCCAAACAGCTATTTGACAGTTGTTAGCTACTGTATAAGCTAGCTAGAAATGTGTAAAGGTTTTTCTGTTGTTTCCTTCTAGCCTCTCTCATCTCTGTCTAAGGATAAGCACACATTTTTATCTTGAAACATTTATGGACATTCGTATGGACAGAATCTTTTATGCCAAGACAAGAATTTAAGATACTTTTGTTGATGTTGGTATTATTTATGACCATATTTTTACAGTATGTCAGGGATAGCATCTCGACCTTGGGAAAAAAAAGTGTCAGCTAAATAATGAGAAGATCTGAAAAAGACAAGAATCATTAGCTTTAGCATACTTTCTCTCTCTTAGATGTATGTAGCCTTCCCTTCAGTTAAGTTATAGCATAAATAGCTGCACCGCAAGTGAATACATAAGCAAGAGCACACGACAGGCCGTGGTATATGCTTATTATATCACAGTTAAGGGGCGTTGTTCGGCAACACCCATAAACCATGACCTGAAGTGAGCTATTGCTTTTATAAAACAGTTACCAAGTAAGGCTAACAGACGCATTACAATTTGACTTTGTTTTACATCATCAAGGGCTAGTATTATTAGAACTATTTATTTATATTTATTTGCACATTGCCGTTTGTTGTGCAGGAGATTGACTTTGGTAACTTATATAATATGCTTACTACTGTGTGCTGGCGGCCAGCAGTATGTAAAATAATAACACAAATAATAACACTTTAATATTATACCTAGCCTATCATAAAGGGCGGAATTGCATCTCTCCTTGAGCAATAGTCTCTTAAACAGGCTATTGAAAATTAAACTTTGTTGCAATATCGCAGAAATCTGAGGTGTGTGTGTGTGTGTGTGTTTTTGTGTGTGAGAGAGGGAAATGTTGAATCAGGTAATAAGCAATCATTTCTGTCTGTCTCGCTCTTTCTTTCTCGCTCTCTCATTATTTATTTATTTATCTCTGCCGGTAAATATGATCTGTATCAGATCTGTATCAGATCTGTATCAGATTGCATTTTAATACCAGGTGTAAATGGGGTGTGAGACCCCCACGAAGATCAGATTATAACTTGAACCCCATTTGTCGCGGAGTGAAGGAATTTGATGTCACACCCGTTGTACATGCTCACACACATATCATTACTATGGACCAATGAGATAACTTGATTTGAGCTACCCATTTTATAAAGTAGCACATTTTGTCTTAGTAGTTACAACATAACATTTATCATTGTTGCATTTAGCAACAACTTTACACCTACTTTTTTGATTGGCTGGTGCATCTGGCTGCTATTTATATTCTAAAAGCTGTTTTTCCATGATTTGGCTTTACTGTATAGATCAACAATAACACTTACTGATTTTGTTGCATTATACAGTGGTTTCAGGCATGGACATAAATTTCATCTCACATTAGGGGGGAACAAAAACATAAAAAATAAAAATTTTAAAAGGGACACAAATAATATAGCCAAAATTTTACCCGCTATTTTAGTTCTTCTTAATTCTCCAATATATTTTTGTGTATAATCACAAACTACAGTAATTTGCACACCTTGCTTTTCCCCATCAGACACACAAACACACCTGTCATCTCTCTCTTTGTCTGTCTGCTGTGACTTTATTTGTCAGCAGTTTTATTTAAAAGAGCTCACGTTTGGGTTTTCACCCACAATTCCGTTTTCACCGCAGCAGATGAGCCGTGTGCGGAGGAGGCTGGTTGTTAATTACCGATAGAGCCCACCGAGGTATGAATGACCTCGTCACCAACACCTGTGTTCACCGTTGCTTTACCTGGTCAATGCTTTACAATAAGTGTGTTTCTCTGCAGATGTAGTGAGCGTTGCGTTTCCTCACTCGTGAATAACTTCCACACATCTAAGACATGTTTTAGCGTGTGTGTGTGTGCGTATGTGTGGCTGTGACATGAGGTTTCTGTCTGTGCACACATGTGAAACACAGCGCCATGTAGCATGTTTGTAATGTTTAATGTCACCAGCAAAAAATCGCATTCAGCGCATCTCTTGCTGTAGAAGATGAGTTCCAATAAGTTGTTAAACATTTATTAACAATTTATTTAACAATTAATTTATTAATGTCTCAGCGTCATCTGCATTAAAGACAAAAGAATCAGTTCTTCCATTGTTTAAAGTCCATAGTCCAGCCTGCCTAACATTACTGGTGCTCCACAACTACTGACAGATTTGAACTAGTTTTCTGCCACCGGACTCCTGTGGAAGGGAAAGCAGGCAGTGGACCAAACCACTGTGAGGCCAGAGAGGGGTGACTGAAAATGTTTTTAACAAAAAAAGCAATTTAATTGCCAAGTTTGCATTTTTATTGTTTAAATATTTGCACAGTGCTATTTTAAGTATATATCATTCTATTATTTGATGTTTTTTAAGGGGGGACACCCCCTCAGATGGGGGGGGGGATGACTCCCCCCGTCCCCCCTGTGATTTCCGCCTATGGTTCCAGTAATGATGTAAATTGAGAAGAATTATGACTATAAAACAAAATCTGAGTGTACCTTTAAGTCAGTGTTGTGTAACATCAATCACAAATGACTGCAGCATAATTTAACCATCAGAGATTAATGCTCTGCCTTATTACTGCTGGAGCTGAACAGCAAAATTCACAGAGGCACCGTGAATTTTTGACAGCATGAACATATTATGACCATTTCATAAACTTGAACATTAGCTCGCTACACTGAATTTTAATTAAGCAAATCACTGTTAAGAGATTGGTCTTCATCACATTTTACACTGATAACATAAAATGTCAATCAACAGGAGTTCTTAATTTTTTGTCTTTTTGAAATGCCTCAATTCACATGCATGCAAACAGCCACCCACTGAGCCATCATCTAAACACCATTCATTAGGAGGACCGGGTACAAAGCAAACAAGAGCACTCACTCTACATGACACCACTACACAGGCTGATAACCACAGATCTTGTATATTTAGTGTCCTGTCTGTTGTGATACACTGAAGCATCACCCAGTGACATGTATTTGTTAAGCAAACAGGAGTTTGAAGAGCAGTGAAACGGATGACAGATGCCACAATGGCCTCCTTGATGCAAGTTAATTGTAAACAAAGTGAACAAGTAAATTGTCCAGGAATGAAAGCAGACAATTAGCAAACTTAATCAGTATGTCGGGGAGATGCTCAACTTTATTTTCCAGAGGGAATTGTGTTGTAAATTAAAGAGACTTTAAATAGGAGTTTACAGCTTCAGATCACAAAATGACCTTAATATGTTGTAGAATATCCGTATCAGTGACTCAGGCTTCTAGGCAAACTGCTGAGAGTTTTTCTGATTTTGATTTCTGATGCCTTGACCCTCATTGTTTTAGGTTTAGGCTGGATTTGTTAGATTTTTATAACCATAACCTATGTGTTTTAGTAAGCTACGCCTTACAATAAAATAACAATAATAATGGTTATGATGCTTTAGTTGCCAGGAGAGAATATTAGGAAAACAAATTAGATAATTTGGCAGTGAACATGATTTGTTCAGACTACACAATTTGTTGTTATTTTGATTTAAAAACAACTTTATCTCTGGTCTGCATTATGTTTTCTACAAAATGCACTTGCTTATTGCAAATTGGTTTATTTAAACACAATTATTAGGAGACAACAGGGCCCAAAGAGGCTAAATCTGCAAGTTCATCAGTTCCAAAAAATATTTAAGGAAGGTCTGGAAAATCATGACAGCCTGTCTCACATAAGCTGTATCACAAGAAAAACTGCACCTAGAATTTGAAACTAACCAACGAATCTATTCAGTGGTTGGCTGGCAAATAGTGCTTTTTAACAAGACACCTGAGTTGCTACCTGTTTATAGCTTCAGCAATGTACTTACTTGTAGGGTGGTGATTTAGCGCTGGGAAGTCATTGAGGTCATTTAGTCAAGTATTGTAGATTCATATTTTGAGATACTTGTACTTTACTTTCTAATACTCCCACTATTTGCAGATTATATTTTCAAAAATTATGATCGTCTTTGAAAATTTGATGCATATTTAAAGGCAAAATAGAGGTCAGTGAATACATAAATTACATTATTCACTTACCGAATATCTCTGTAGTCTTTATGAGCATATTTCCTATACATACTCATTATAAGCTTTATTTAATATATGTGGGAGTTAACAGTAATTTTCCTGCTAGTGTCTCGTTATGATAATGAACCAGCCCTGGCAATGACACCAATTAGGAGAAATTGCTTCTGACAGAACATTACATAAAACCCCCTGACATTATGCAAAGTGACAGAAAGAAAGAAAGCACTAGTCTTCTCCTTTCACAGGGTCCAGTTCTGCTCTGGCCTGCTCAGGGAAGCCTGGCTCATCCTGACACCAACTTGCAACCGGCTGACTGATCTCAGTGCCAGTCACTGGAGTGCAATGACAAAGATTCTCAAAAACCTCTTACAAAAGGGCCTCAGCAGCAGCAGCAGATGCCCTTTGCCAAGAGGCAAAGATGCAGACCACTTCACCCACAAAGAGCTGACTAAACAGTCACCAGGGAAACAATCATAGATGCTCTGGGATTAGTGGGCTGCAGTGAGGTTGAGTATGGTTTGTAGTCGATTACAGGTTTGTCAGAGCCAATGACACAGCAGCTTTTCTATATGGTGCTGAGGCAGATGGAGGACAGGTTGTAAGTGCTGGCTATTGCATACTGTAGATTATTACTGTTATTACGCAGAGCATTAAATTAGTTGCTGTGGTGGAATATCACAGTTCTCAACAGCTGTGTCCTCTGATGCACACAATTGGAAGAGACAGTCTTACACTGGAAGGGAATCTCAGTGGGAAAGCAGCAAACAACAACCACAGGCTTCACTTACCAGATGATCTGTTCTTCTAACACATGGCATCCCTCTATTTCAGGCACAAAAATGTTTTAAACATCACTTTGAAGAATCACAGTGGGGTTTTTCAAGTTTTAGCCCACTTATTAGAATTTGCATAAATACAGTATTTTCACATTACTGCTAACCATTTATCAAAATGTTGTGTTTTGTATTTTTTAATGTGTTTACCTACCTTGCAGGCAGCGACTGATTACCATTCACTTTAAATAGCAGAGAGTTAAAAATGACTTGAGAGACTGTTGGTAGCCCTTTCCCAAAACACTTTGTGTCTGTTATTTTTGTCAGTGCCAAACATAGTTGGAAAATTGATCTGGTATACACTGGTATAGTCCTTTAATGGGAACAATTTTCCTCCACTTTAAATCCTTTGTTTTTTAACTCCTTGCTATATAATCAAATTCCAATTCATTTTACCCACACCCACATCCCCTTCCCGAATGTCATCCATCAGTGTTAACCATTATAAAGTTAAAAGAACCATAAAGCACAGGTTAAACTGTAAGTCCAACCCTCTTGTTGTTCATTTTGATCACACACGTCTTTGTGATATTTCATTATAACAGGTGACCTTTCTTTCACAAGTCCAGGCCTTGTGTAATCTGTGATATGGTTCCTTCCTCCACACACACATGCGATGTAGCTGATTTCACAGTCTGGTGGACCGGCGCAAAGCCTGACAAGATAGACATACTAATCTTGTCTATAGAGTAAAAACCCAACTGTAAGCCTACCTCCAAATCTAATCCTGTACGCTACATCAATAGAATTTACCTAACATGAATCAGCCTTAAGAATGACAGGCCACCAGTCGATATGAAGAATGGATGGCAGGGGAAAGAGTCTGTTCAGCAGTGTTGGGCTAAATGACGGAGAGACAGACTTTGATGAGCTGGTTGTCTTTTCCCGCCACGTTCGTCCGTGCGTTAGTCTCACTGCATCAGCCTGAATGAGTTGTCAGGGTCAATCAGCCTTGCAAATGGGAAAGGAAGGACACAAGACGAAATGACTGGAAGAGCTAACCATCTGGAAATGATGGAAAGTGGGAATTCACAATATATCAGGTTAGAGAGTCCCGCTTGGCGAACACAGGAAGTGCAAAAAGCAGGCCAGAGCAATCGCATCTTTCAGCAGCTTAAACATTGCAGTTGATTTTCCCCTTCAGCAGAGAATTTCAATCAACATAATTGACTGTGCTTTTTATGAAAGCAAAAAGCATGCAAAGGCGGAGGGTTTGTGTTGATGGCATCACGGTGCCTCTGCAGCCCTCATCACATTAAGTTAAAGGACAAAAGGTACATTAAGTCAGTCCATGCAAGTTTAGTATTTTCCCTCTGTGTCATGGTTAGCGCCGCCGAGAGAGAAAGTGTGTTACGTCTTGTGTTTTTTTTAATCCTTTTCCAACAACATTAACCAGGCTCTGTTTTGCCCATCCCCCTCAATCCTCTCCGTCTCTGACTCAGTAGAGGAAGCAAGAAGCCATGGTTACAAGCAGCATTGTCACATCAGTTTGTCCTGCAGGCATCTCTTTCTATTCTCTGGTTTTGTGGCGTCTTCCTTGTTAAGTGCCAGTGCTGGTATGAGGAATAGTGTGTGCATGTGTTTCACCATAATCCACTGTGGTGTACCAGGGAAGAAGGAAACAAGTAGGAGAGGAAGGACTGAAAGTGCCAGTGTTTTAGGGATGGGTAGCGAAGATATCTGGCAAAAGAAAAGACAGAAGGGGAATTGAAACGATGCCTGCAGGACAACTGGCCTTTTTAGAGCAAAGTGCAGCCAAAACAAGAGCAGACTGACATTCAAAAGCACAAAGCCGTTTGTTATATGTCACGACTCTGTTATTCAGGGGGCTGCATCACAGTTAAATACGTAGAGAGATATTAAACATGCGACTTGTTTAAGGCATAGGCACAAATGAAATGACTAAACTAGGAAATACTGTGAATAAGAGAATTTTGACTATGTGTATGTGAAAGGGGTCACTCATAGTGATGAATTTCAACCCAACTCTGCAGTCCTAATCTCTACCTAGCCTCAATCTTGCGGTTTATTTTTTTGGTTTTCTGGCCTGCAACTTTATTGTTTTGGTTCAGTTGTACCGTTGTCATCAGGGTCATTTCCTGAAGCAGCAAACACCTCTTTTAAGTGAAAAAGCTCTGAAAACTCACTGTACACCACCTGCTCAGCACCAAACAACAAACAGACAAATTACCAACTAGCTTGTGAACATAGTGGAGCAATTAGTAGCTAAAGAGCCATATCATACCTAGAGCCGGACTGATATGGGTTGTTTAAGTCCGATACTGATTTTGATATTTGAGGATTTTAAAATCCGACATGCCGATATATTGGTTGATATTTTTTCCCCTTTATTTTAAGAAAGGTATAACATTTGTTATGTTGAGACCTGAAAAAGATAACATGACATAATGCAGTTTTAAAATAAACATTGTTATTGTTAAAAATAGCAATTTGAACAAAAGTACAGCAAAATATTTTTTAGGGTTTTGATAAATAAGAGTCAAATGTATAATACTACATTTGACAACATTACAACATTTTTTAAATATCTGATTTTAAAAATGTATGTATTGGGGGCCAGCAATAGGCCAGCAACTATAAAAAATAGCAATATGGTATTACTACTAAAAATAATAATAATACAATATATTTTATGTCTCATGTCATTGACATGTCCGCCACAATGTCTACTTTCTACATCTAGTTTATCACTAGCACTCTGTTAATTCTATCCAATGTTACAAGAAACCATTAGGCAAGAAACTGTTTTAGATACTTGTTCAGCTCACGTTTATACACAAGTCCCTTGTGGTTTAATCATTTCTGACACGCCGAGGCAGCTCACAGATATGTTAAGAATAGGTCAAACGATAACGTTATAAATTAGAGAGAAATGAGAGGACCAAAAAAAAACTCACTGGGAACACTGAGTGTGAGAGCTACCAGGAGCTACTCCTTGTAGCTCCCGGTAGATGCACACAGATGATTTGTTCTGTGTTGCTGCGGTGTTTTGAACAGAAGAGCTGCAGAGCGCACTTTGGTGGACAAACTATGCAACACTCATGACATGAGGGAAGGATCCAACTCTCTGTTTCTTTTTTACAATCATATATCGGCTGTTATAAACACTGATGCAGATATATCTGCAAGTAACTCATATCGGCCGATAATATCTGCAAAACAATAAATTAGTCAGGCTCTAGGAATAGCTGGAGACAAAAGCAGGCTAAATGGAGTCAATATTCAATGCCAGGTGGCAGAAACATGACATTAACTGAATTCTAATGTTGCTCTGTGTCTGCTGGATGGGTAAATACAGAAGGTGACTGCTTGCTATCATGTTAGCTACTTGATAAAGGGATGATGTCTCAGTGTTGTATGTTCTGCTTGTTTGGTTGCACCAGTCTGTTAATAAATGAATGCTGCTTTATGGTTATTTAGTCTCAAAAACCACCAGTTTTTCTTTTTCTTTTGCTTTTAGTGCAAATATCCACCAAAAAATCTGAAAATATAGTTTGTTAGCACAGACTTCAAGAAGAGGTACAACTTAATGTCTTGTTATTTTATGCTTAGGCACTGTCCGCCTGTATAAAATAGGAAGCAGAATAATATATTTCATGTAATAAAAGAATACAAAAACATATTATTGTATCCACTGGTAAGAAGGGCCTCCCTGGCGTTTATGGTGGTCATTAATTCAGCCTTCAACCGCAAAATAAGTTTCTCTGCATCCTGTGAGAGAACTGAAAACACTCTTCTTTAATTCACCACTGGTCCACTGCTCCCTCCCACATATTAGATGCCGATTTCCTTTGCATAAACACCTGAGCCATTACTAAACTTATACATAACAGAGACCAGAGTTGTAAGTCCAAAAGCCATTACTTTAACAGATAGGTGAAGCTAGCAAGATTGCAGATTCTATATCTGAAAAGTGCTAAGAATGAGAGACAGTTGCAGGTAGAATAAATACAGTAGGTGTAATTAGCAGTTGCAGTAGTGTTTAAAAGAAGGATAACTGAGGGACAAGGAAAGACACTCGGCAGGCAGACAGAGGAAATGACAACCTTTCACAGCATTTATAAAGCTCTGCTCAGCCTCGAAAAGTTCAAAGGTGGAAAAAGTCCGTGGGAAAAAGTGTCATTTGGGAGAAAGTATATGGACTGCATGCTCTTTTTTGTCGAATGCATCAGCACTACAAATCTACAAAAATGTGTTGCAGTCTGAAATGTAGCGCTGCACACTCAAAAGCCACTCATTTGGTCTTTGAGATTCATGAGCAAACAAGACAAAAGAAGCTCAGGGATATTTTTTTTTCCTTCTCTGAGATATCTTCATACAAATATCTCAGGGTTTAAGTATACTTCCTTTTGATGATTCAGAGAAGCGAGGCCTTTGTAATGATGTACCGTGGTACGTCAAAACTATGGGCATGTTCGCTTCCAGGCAAACTGCCATGTTTTGATGAGAGACATCATGTAGTGAGTGGAAACAGATGATAAAAATTCATTTCTGAGCAGCAACATCTAATAAGTCATACACGATGGTTTTGAGTTTAGTTTGCACTGAGAAATGTACAGTATTGTTACTATGATTAAGATTTGATTGCTCATTTGCTTAATTAACTGCAACTCCCTTAAAGGCAACTTTAGATCAAGTAGACGTGTTTGTACTTGGAAAACTTGTCTGCTGAAATCATGTGATCTCTGCTGTAATTTATGTTTTTAACCAACTCAGCAAAACATTTCCTCTGAGACTTTTTGTAACCAGCTCATACATCTCCGTCCTTTTAAACATCCTCCTATAGTACTGTTCATTATTTGGTTTCAGCAGTGGATGGAAGTGGCATAATTGATATCTGAAAGCTGCAGTACAGCCTGGTTTGGTGGTGATATATTTGAATGGCAACATTCAAAGTTGATCTTGAAGAAACAGGTATTTTATGTTACAGTACAGTCACCACACATCCTCATTCAACACTGTCACTGTCTTCTTTTCTTTTTTACTCTTTGAACAAGTTCAGTTGTAAGGTGTCTTTAAAAGACACGTCTTAACTGGAAAGGTCAACCGTCTGCATTGATTCTGCTTGCCTCAGTGAATAGAACCTTGTTTTTCACCCAACTGGACATACAGCAACCCATATCTTGGCACCATTCAGCCCCAGCAGTAATGTATTACTGCCTGTTCTGGAGACTTTTGTGCTGTTAGTAAAGTCAGGAGCAGATTATGCCTCCATTTCCTGAGCTGGGGGTTATCTTTTATTATTTGCTACGAAATGTATGCACACCAAGGTGCTTCACAAATAAAGAGCTTTATGCAGGTAAATTATGTTAAGACTTACATAATATAATCTTCAAGGCCTGTGCCCTTGCACCCTAAAACATCTTTAATGCAGTAATTGAAATAGTCTCTTATCTTCTCTGAGAGTTCTTTTATCATCTCTGAGAGTCTCATTTCTCTTCCTCACTTACCTGACTTGCCACTGATGTTTGCAGAAGTCTTTACATTTCAAAGGGATTGTGTGTTACAAGATGTCTTTTTTGAGCAGTACTTTTAGTACTATATTACAATAAGTCTGGGCCTGAGTGCCGTTTTTTTTTTTTCTTTTCCCATCAGTCAGCCTGTTAATGCAGTACATGTTTGTACAGCCTGCTGTGGAGGAACACCATTATTTATGGAAATGAACAGTTTGGGCTCAGATGCAGGGAGGCGATTTCAGTGAAGCATAATTATAACACCTGACTCTCTTCATTTCTTTCAGGTGTACCAGTACATGCATGAAACAATCACGGTGAATGGCTGTCCAGAGTACCAGGCGAGGGCCACAGCTAAAGTAAGAACTGCTTTGGAGATCTGGGTGTGCTCTCTACATGAGTTATTTACACTCAAAAATATCATACATTATGATTAACTGTTGATACAGCTATGACACAAAAAAACTATAAGTGAAAGTTGCTAAATTTTACAGGACTAAGCTGTAGTTTTTATTTGCAGAGGATGTACTGAAAAACTTTAAATAACTAAAGCTTAATAGACATGGTAGTCCACTGGATAACCATTGCACTTTAGTTTCTTGAATTTCCTTCAAGGAAACACAACCAAACCTTTTCTCTAATAATCTAATACAAAACCTACAGTCCCACTCATGTGGCATGTGAATAGGCAGCTGCTTTCACTGCAAGTACTGTGGATCCCAATGCAGTTAGCTACAATAGCTAATTCAGGGAGATAACATCTTTGTTTGCTCTGGTTCAGACTCAGGGACAAGGTGAATGATTTATGTACAGTTTGTTCAGAAAGCTCAAGGAAAGCTATAGGTTGTTTTGCCTGACTCGTTAAAGTGGAGGTGCAAAATTAACATGACCCATAGTCAGAAAGGCAGGGCAGGAACCATTAGATTCATTTATAATATGTGAAATACCATTTCAAATTTAGCATACAATAATCAGTTTAAACATTTTGAATTTAAAACTATTAAATTAAGATTCAATTTTGCTGGCAGTAAAATAACTCCATAAAACACAGACGGCATATCACAAAAGCATAAAATATCCTCCTTCACTTTGAATCCACTAGAAATTCCAGCTCTTCATCATTGTCATTAATTAAATATCTTTTGTTTTAAGCTTTAAATCTGTCTTTAATTCCACAATAAATTCACCCCAAATCATCAGATCTTTATTCTGCCTTACTCCCATAAGACACACATTTTGTTTGCTATGAAAACTGATGATTAAGTGCACATTCAAATCAAACCAAGATAAACTATTTCTATATTCACTTTGCAGGTTTTGATATTTAGCCATGATCCAGTGATCACATCAGATTTTTTAGATGACCTTGTATATGTTAATTGATCTAATTCATACAGGATGTCAATCTTTAAAAAAGTGTGTCCTTTTATTTATATCCTTGCTTCTTCCACTTGATTGTTTAATATTTCAGGAAGATGTTGTTTGTTGCTTGCTGTTTAGAAAAGATCACATCCGTGTCAGAGGTGAAGGACTCAATACAAATGGAGACATTTCCAGGCACAGTGTGAATGGAATAAGCTAATTTTGGTATGCAGAAGAGATGAGCTTGACCCGGTCATTTGAAAAGGACTTGTCATCAGCACCTCGCCTGCAAGAGACACAGGCTTTTATGAAAGATAACAAAGAGGGCAGGCTTGTCTGATTTTATGCTGATAATGAGGATGATGAGAAGTGGAGAGGAGATGAGAGTACCTCACTGTCCTTTAGTGGTTCAGTGTCCAGCTGGGTCCACTGCTCTTCAGTACATCACAGGGAGTGGAGGGGACCAGGTGGATTTTAAAATAAATAGATGACAAAAGCAGAGTGTATCTTTGTGTTTATGCAGATTGTACAAGGCTTCAAATGATGAGTGCTCCTGACCAGATCTATCCTGTTCCTCCAACCAACACTCTTCCTTGAACATAATACAGCATAGTATGGCGAATTGCAATTGTACACCTGGTTAAAGGAATAGATAAATATATTGATAAACACACTTGTTTGCTGTTTTACTGAGAGATGAGAAGACTGATACCTCTCACATGTCTGTGCTTAAGTAAGGATCTAGTATCATGGGACGATTAGCTACAATTAGTATGATCACTGGAAGCACCTCTAAAGCTCACTCATTAACAGGTAACAGCTTATTTGTATAATCTGTACACAAACAGAAATGTAAGAACAGTACATTTGTGGGATTTTTTCATTTTTTAATGAATTTCGATCCTTGCAAACAAACAAATAAGCATATTCCCTGCAATGTAAAACTGTTCCATTAAGAGTTTTGCACAAAATTAGACATTTAAAATAAGGAAAGTATTTTCTGTCTAAAGGGACCATCTTATAAATTATACATCTGTTACTGCATTTGGAATATCTCCTGCCATTTGTCAAGTGGGCACCACAGTCTAATCTAAAAAAAAATAACTTTATTAAAGACCAGAGTAGGGTAATTTTCCTCTACAGAGAAAATGTGACAGTAAAGCTGGAGGATAAGAGTAGTTTCTGTCTGTTATTTCTAAGCTCATAGCAACCATGAGGACATGATTTAAGCAGATTTAAAACTCCTTCCTAATTTTCTTTCTTTTCCCCAAACTTTGAGAAGTTATAGCTGTCTGTATTAAAAATCTGTATTAAAATTGCATATCCACCGTACAATTAAGCACACAGCTAATGGCCTGAGCCAGCTTAACTGTGGGGACGCTCTAAACTGGGGACACTTTTTAAAAGTTTTTTTTTCTCTCTAGTGATAAGCACTATCCCAGGTCACAGTTCCAATAGCATTCAATCAGTATCAGACATATAGGCTACCTGTCGTCTGAAAGGAAATAAGAAGGATACTGTGACAATGATATTGAAAATGTATATTCTATTATAACCTGCCAAGGCAACAATGACGAAATATGACGGTGCTTCTATTCATCTGCCTCTCGAGTACTTAAGTTAGTGGGACGGCAGATCTCCCAACAGTTGAGATTTGTGTTTCACCTGAACAACTCGATTCTCTTTGATTGCTTCATTAATTAAATCAATTCAGCCTCTAATTCCTGGCTCAAGGCACTTATTACTGATCTTAATGGAGACTGGGACTATCGGGGCTGTGTGGGCTCGGAAATAATGGGAGCTAATGATCAAGTGACGGTGGACGTCTAAGCCATACTTATGCTGTACAGTGCAGTGTGGTTATCAAATAAGTATCCTCTAGCAAGCTTTTCATTTAAAAAGTCTCCTGTGTTTGAGAGGCGCCGGCCATCTGCCAGATTGTTTTTTTGTTCGCAGAAAGCCAGATAAAGTTGTGAAGGTCGATGTGCTGTGAGGCCTGGGAGGTGACGGTATGCATGCTGAGGAGCTGCCTTTTAGCTTCACAATGGCAGAGGGAGGAGAAGAGGGGGGAAAAGGAGAAGGACAGAAAGAGAAAATGGAGGGAGAGGGGAAATAGTCAGAATACAATAACCTGATTAAAACAGGCAGCGAGAGAGAAGAAAGAAATGAGTGAAACTGTTAGAGCAGAAATGAATGTGGGTATGATGATGCATATGAATATGGAAGAGAGAGCAGAGATAGGGATGCTGCCTGGAGGGAGCATCAAAGACCTCAAAGTGCCAAGCTACTTGTCTGCTGCTGGGGAATTTGGATACACATCTGCAAAAGCTTCTGACAGAACCTCCCCTCCTCTACTTTTTTATCCTCCTTTTTCCCGATCTACCTAGATGATGTCGACTTGACAGCGAGGCACCTGTGGCAATGCATCTGTGGATCAGCGGGCACAGGGTGTCTCTTTCTCTGTTCGTCTGCCATTACCTTTCCCAGACTCGGCTAACAAGCTCCTGGGCGCTTTGTTCTGAACGTACAAGGAGCGAGGAGCTTGGCTTGCGGTTCAAAGAAACCCCGCGGCCAGCAAGCAACATCAACCAGCTGGTAGAAATACAGAGGGTGAAAGTTGTCAGGCTGCTCCTGCAGCATGAACGTGGATGTGTTAATCCTTGTGATTAAAAAGCCAGAGAACTTCTCGTGTGGAGTCTAAATCCCCATCCCTGACTAAACCCTAACACTTTGTAATAGCCGTCCACCTTCACAATCATTTTGTAATACTTGGGTTTCTCCTTTGCATTTATTTTGAGTGTAATGAAGCTGACTAGGAGCCAGTGAAGACTGCATGCCAACACAGGGGTTTTGGTCTCGGGTCTCAACAATTTCAAGGGGGCAAGGAGGTCATGGCAAAAGTTGTGTAGTGCACTCTAGGCTTAACCCATTTTGATTGTTATCTAACTGTGAACAAAAGACTGTTATTCATAGGGTTTTCTAACAGTGGTTTGGTTAGAGTTAGCCAATATATAGAGTATAAGTACATTACCCATAAAGTTAAACACAGTTATGTCAAGTGATAAGGGAGAAGTTGTGCTGGTGTTACACAATATGTGTTTGGTGGCTGACAGCAATGGTTTTATGATATTTTGTCAAATGTCTCAAAATATGTACATACAGTTTTTTTTAGGGTTTTGGCGTAGTAAGATAATGTGTGTTTTTTCATTAAGCATCATCTTGCTTCTCTTCCTTCAGGCTACTGTTGCAGCCTTCGCAGCCAGCGAAGGTCATTCCCACCCCAGGGTGGTTGAGCTACCCAAGACAGAGGAAGGGCTGGGCTTCAACGTAATGGGCGGCAAGGAGCAGAACTCACCTATCTACATCTCTCGCATTATCCCCGGAGGCGTGGCTGAGAGGCACGGCGGCCTAAAGCGAGGGGATCAGCTCCTGTCTGTCAATGGTGTGGTAAGTCTAACCAGATTTACATTTTGATACAGTGTATGGGGAGAGAGAGGCTTGAAATATGGATTGGTATGAGAGTGTAGATAAGCTTTTCTGCCCTTATTTATTATTACAGCCTGCATCCAAAAAGTATCTTCAATTGAAATATTTTTGCAACTTCTCACAATATGGAGAAGTGTTTGATTTGTAGTTTGACGTGTGAGTCAACAATCAGGAGAGCTACTGGGATCAAAGTGCTGCACATGTCTTAACTAAGGAGCAGAAGCACTTCTCCAGCCACTAGAGAGACTTGAATAACACTGACTTTAAGCCTGCTCATTTTCACATAACATCACAGGGAAATAAGAAGCGGAGTTACTATTTTTAAAAAATATATTCAAATCAGCATCCTTTAAAATTCCACTCTCTCTGTCTCCAAACCCCCTGCAGAGCGTGGAAGGAGAGCACCACGAGAAAGCAGTGGAGCTGCTGAAGGCGGCCAAGGACAGTGTAAAGCTGGTGGTTCGCTACACCCCCAAAGTGCTAGAGGAGATGGAGGCTCGCTTTGAGAAGCTCCGTACAGCCCGGCGGCGCCAGCAGCAGCAGCTCCTCATGCAGCAGCAGCAACAGCAGAACATGACTTCTCAGCAGAACCACATGTCGTAGGTGAGGCGCTTCATTGCTTTAAGGGTGAGGCGGACACCAGGCGCACAAGGTAAAACAGAGCCAGAGAAGAGGATGCTGTCAAGAATGAATAGCCAGTCCAAAATTTGAATAGGCTGAGACACATTGGAAGCTGATGTTAAGTATTTTGGAAAATATGCCTATAGCTGCCACCCACTTTCCCAGTCAGTCCCAAGTTTAAACTATAAAATATAAAAATTTAAGCCAAAATACTGAACAGTTTTGGAAATACTCTTATTTGAGATGAGAAGATCAATGCCAACCTGTGGATGCTAAATCTGAAGCAGACAGTTAGTTTAGCTCAGCATTAAAACTAAAAGCACGGGAAAACAGCCAGCTTTGCCCAGAAACGGAAATGTAAAATGGGTGTTTTCAAGGTTTGTCACAAAATAGTTACATGAAAGGAATCCATGAATCCATAAAAAAACAAAGTGTGCTTGGTGAGCTTTAGTCCTGGTAGAAAATATTTTCTTCTTTTGACAGAGCCAGGCTAGCTGTTTCCCCCTGCTTGCTAAGCTAAGCTAACTGTCTCCTCCTATCTACGCTTCGATAGGAGGAACCTGATTCGACTCCCAATATTACAGTCAAATCTTTGCAGGGCATTATAAAACGAGGATCATACCATTTTGGCCATATGGGGGTGCTCAACGTCTGATTTTACGTAGAACTACCGTTTTTTTCCCCCAATATACTACCTATTATGATACAAATATCAACATAAAGCTGTAAAATAAAGAAGTTTTTAATGAATGCTTAAAAGTGCGTGAATAAATCCAAAATTGTAACCCAAACCCTTAAGGTAACAGGTGTCAGTGCGCATGTGTGGTGTAGAACGCATGTGTGTGTGTGGTAGAAGTAATATCAAGCTTCTAATCTAACTCTCAGCAAGAAAGTGAATAAGCATATTTCCGCAAATGTCAAACTTTAGCACCTATAAACCACAAACCCTGTCATGATAACTTACTCATAGTGCTTTAGAAATAATCAATAACAATTGAGCTGTTTCCTAAAATAATAAGTTGTCATAGTGCATCCAACAAGAGCCTCTAGCTGTTAAAATCACAGAAAAGCTCTGCCTCCTGTGGTTTACTGCTTTATTTTGGCATAGAGTCCAAGCTGAGCCTGAACTGGACTAAGGTCAAGTCAAGATGAGCACAGATCATCTTTGAGCTTCAACATCAATTTATTATTTTTTTCATTTGACATAGCTTTGGATCTGACTCTGCTTTTTTAGAACTTTGTTCAGTAAAAAATTACCAAAAAGGAGATTGTGGATTTCAACATACAGTACTACTTTTTATTATTTTTCTCATGAGCAATTGCACAGCCTTGGACTTCCAGCTGTTCTTGTATCAAAGTAACTAGGCTTTTTCTGTCACAAAATCCTGCTGTGGGAGTTATTAGTGTATGTTTAAAGCTCTTTAGAAAAGTGACTTTTAATTTAAACACCTTTTGTAATCTATTGCTTTTTACTTATTAACTTAAATCTTTGTTTCATGAATTCTATTACATTAATTTTATTTTATGTCACCGCAATTCTTTTGACTTTTGTTATTAATGAAACAACTGTGTAAATGAAATGTAAATGTAAAGCTGAGTTTTCCATTGTTGGAAGTTAAAATAAAATACATTTTGCAAGCACACAGCAAAAGATAGATGAAGTGGAAGCAGGCTGAACTCTCCTTTTGAGTAATATTGGCCATGCTCTGTTTTGCTATGCAACCACTTTTATTGGCTTGTGTCCAGGCAGGAGACATTTACATCCCAGCACGAAGCCTAAAACCTCAAGGTATATTTTGCAAACTTAGCTGCCGGCATGCCCTGTGCAAACCATACCACTTCTGCTATGTTCTGCCAGTGATTCTTTTGTAAGGGCTGTAAATGAGTCAAGCTTAAACTGATTAAATCTGTGGCTCACGCTCCGCAAGTATGCAGATAAGTAGATACATCTTGCAGTGCTGTTATTTTGAAGCTGGATGTAGAGTCTACATACCTCTGCTTTAGATATTATTTTTACAGTCCCAATTTAGAACAAAGCTCTGCAACGCCAGTCAAACTAAAGCAAACTCACATTTTCACAGTGTGAAAATAGCAATACTTAAAAGCAAGAAGAAACTTTTCAAACACTAATCAGACAAGCTATATCATGCTACGGTTCATTCTGCCCAGACTTCTCGAATTATTCTCTGACGTATTGGAGGCATGTGTCCAAGAGCTCTGTGGCACTGAACGTTTGAAGCTAAATCCCCCAAGCATATCTCTTGTCTTGCACTTGGCACAGCGCAGCTTGGGAAGGTATTTAGGAGCTTGTAACAGTGTGTTGTGGTGGAGCTACAGACAGGGAACTGAGCAGGGATCATGTTTTATCAATGCTGGCACGCTGACCACAGAGATTTGCGTTGGCGGCCAAGAGGCTGCTGACCAAGTGACACGCACAAGCAGACAAGAATGCAGCATAAGCCACTGGTTCACCTGCTATTCATCCCTCTGTCACACTGTTGTCTCTGATTTTGTCTCTCTTCTCTCTGTCCACCACACGGCAAACACAAATGCCAGTGGGATGAAATATTGAACATGGATTTGATCTCCTGATCAATAATTTGTAGATGATCCACACATTAGCATCACACATTAAAAGATACCATCTCTGCTCCTTATTTTTGAAAATTAATGTATTATTTCATAGAAGTATATTAACTGTTCTGGCAAGGTGACTAGTTTAGACTCAACATCAATCAGACCCTTCAAATAGTAATAAGTTAAAGGGGCATTATGTAGTTTCCAGCGGCCACTAGCGGTGTGGTTTTAAGATTGCAACCAGGTGTGTGCTCGTACGCGTGCTCGCCTGATCTCCTGAGTGAGCAGAATCCGAAACACAACCGCTTTCATACAGAAATCCTGCAATAAATGCAGGAACACCAGCATGCAGGCTGTGGCTT
>JAPMOB010252268.1:0-12114 GCA_029875015.1 Lepomis gibbosus
GAGGTAGTGACGTAATGGCGTAAGGAAAGCCCTGGAAGGGTGCGCGATTTGGACCGCTTTACAACAGTGTGGTGTGAACATGAGTGACACTTAATAGTTTAGTGAAAAAGGTAGGCCTACACAGTTACCAGGTTTAAACCCAGTTTAACCTATGGAAATTTTGGACCACCGTATTTAACGGTGCTCATTACCACAATTATCAACACACACACAACTATTTAAGCAATACACCAACATTTTTGGGAATGAAGAGAATTTCTTTAAATTTTGGACAAACATCCACTTGGACTTAACGAAGTACAAATATTTTGTACTTTACTGTCATCCATCCATCGTCAACCGCTTATCCTGCGTATAGGGTCGCAGGTACTGCATGGTACTTGAGTATTTTTAGTTGCTGCAACTTTTTATTTCATTTCTCTACATTTGAAAGCCAAATATCGACTTTTTACTTGGTTACATTCTCCACAAGACCTCGTCACATTGGTATTAGTAGCAACTGATGCAACACACCGCAGAGCTGAACGGCCCCGCCTCACTTTCCTGTTAAAGGTGAACACGAATGTTTAAAACTTTGATGAGAGGATGAAGAAGGACTACCTTCTTCATTTCTCTACTTTCCTGGTACGAGTAGAGAAAAACTCACTGAGAATGAAATGCGGGAACAGCAGTCAGGTAAACTCTCTCTCCTCTCAAATTCTGTCAGCAGTTAACAGTAGCCTAATGTTCAGTTAATGTGCAGCTGCAGTGAATTTATCTTCCCTGTTTGTTCTGACAACCAGCTAAGCAACTTAGCTTTTGGTCTGTATCTTGGTTGCACAGACTGTGACTGAACAATGTTTAGTTAAATAGTACTATTAATTACGTTTGATAAACGCAGACAGACCACTGTGTTTATAAACTGTAGCTCGCAAAGATGACCGCGTTGCACGTGGAAATGCTTTCAAATGCACGTACATGAAATTAAACTCACATCGTAAAATCACATATTCAGCCCAGTCATTTTATAAACAGTATTTTATCTTGGAAATTGTATTAAAGGAACCCTGTGGGAGCCCGTTTGAATGTGCCTGATGCAGCTGATAACATTAATATATAGGAAATATATATAATTTACGGCAGTGCTGAAGTTTGTCAGTAGAGTACATGTAGGATCATCAGCCAGAACAAGAACAGACTCCAGCCTCAGCCAGTACCAGCACAGCCAGAGATGTACATCCAGCATCAGATTCAAGCAGCTCAGACCCTAATGGAACAGCTGCTGCTCCACCAAATGACCCAGCAGATTGGCCCCCAGTCTTATCAGACTTCATGAGGTCTGAGTTAGTGTCCATAGGTCTGTTCAAACCAGCACTGGATTTTTCTTTTCAGGCTCTGTACAGAGGGAGGATTGTAGTGAGAGCATTGTTGTGTCAGGTGTGACTATGCAGCAGCTCTGTTTTTGCACTTTGAGTCACAGCCAGTTTGTGACCTAGTGGTAATGTAGCTGGTAGAGTTTTGCAATAAACCTCGGAAAACTGAAGCCTAGAACTGTCTAGAACTGTGAGCTGCACTTTATGAGAGGTGCTCAAGTTAACATGTGGGTTTGTTTTCAGTTATTTTTTGTTTCTGCCTCCTTGTCTAATCTTAACATACCCAAAGTCCCAAACGGGGTTCTGTGTCTGTCAGACAGTCTGAAGGTGATACTACCACAACAGCAGAGCAGTACAGCAGACTTATCCTCCCCACATATAGGAAATATCCACTTGTCCTCTTGCGACTCAGTTTTCATTATTGTGATTCACTATAAGTTATAATGCTGCATTCAAACCGGTCTTGATATTTTAAAAAGAGAGATTACGTTTTGTAAGTTCAACAGATTTTGATGTGTGGTACTTTTACTTTTAATTACTTTAGTAATTTAAAAAACAGGTACTTTTTTTTATTTTACTTGAGTAACATTTTTCATGTGGTATCTGTACTTTTACTTAAGTATTAAAATTAATTACTTGTTCCACCACTGTGCTCAACCAGCTGCTTCAGATCAGCCCAAAACAAAATGTTTCCTTGATTCGTACTTGAGTGTTTGAGTGGCTCCTAGGCAAAGCAATGTGTCACAACAAGGAATTGTTTTTGCTCTTGCAAAACAAGTACCCTACATTTTTTTTAATTTCTTTTTCCATATGTACATACTTCTACAATCATATCGCCACGGTTGATATTAGATGCGGTACAACTTGAAAAGAAATAGCCTTAGCCTATATAAAACTAAATATAAAAAATGTAATATTAACTTTTAGTTTCACACGAACACAAGTCTCCTGATATAAAGTCCAGGTTCTGCCCTCCTTTCACCTCAGACACGTCCTTACTCAGTCTTTTCTGTTAAATATTATATACCTACCTAATGTCAAAAATGTACGCTACAGGACATTCCCCACTGCGTTGATCTTTGACGCTATGGGGATCCCCAGTGGATTACAAACCGACATTAATAGTGACAAGCCTGGAGGTTGTAGGGATACAACATCCAGGGTTCGAGTTACATGGAATGCCGTGGGAACTCAGCTCCCATACGGAGGGTCTGAGCTCCCATAGAAGCAGTAAAATCATGCATCTGTGGGGTCACTAATTCATTTATCAGCCATTATTTTAAATCATAAATAAAGTATTTTTCATTGTAATTAGTACATACGATTGTTTACATTAAGAAAACATCTCTCTGTGCCAGTAACGTTAGATATTAGAGATATACTGTAACTCGAACCCTGACAACACCGGTCAAAAGATAGAACAAAACACAGCTACTTTGTTTTTCCATTTTGGTTTTAAAATCCGATTTGGTTTTGAAATGGAATAATCCAAGAACAAACCATACATGGATTAGTTATGAACATTTTTACCCAAACAGTCAAAGTCCAAATTCACTGTCATATCCTAGAAAAAGCTTTTGGTGTTATTTTGAACAGAGCCAGGCTAACTGTTTCCCTGCTTTTAGTTCCTTTGCTAAACTAGGCTAACTACATCACATTATGCACTTCGCTCATTAAATTACACAAAAATTCAATGACAACTGTACTGCTTATTTGTGTGGCACCTTTTTCGTAGGAAACATTACCATCTGTCCTGAAACACAAGAGCTGAATAGCCCAGACTCACAGTGGCAGGATCAGGGCTGTAGTTGTGGAGGATAGCCTTAATTTCCAGCTGCTCTCCACGGACAGCAGAGTACGGCAATCTGAGATCAATGAAGAAATCTTTCTGGACAGTGACCTCTAATGGATCGGCCACACAGATACCTTAAAGACAAGAGGGAAAAACAAAAGGAAAAGAAAGAGGAGGAGAGGATGGTGAAGGGACAGGTCAGGTGAAGAAACATTAAGTGTTTGAAATCAAAGACTTAGACCACACGACTCTGCTTCAATAAGATGTAATCTTATCCTGTGCTAGTAGACATGGTGATCCTTGTCATAATCTAAAATTTGAAACTGAATCATATTCTCTTTCTGTTTGTACATACTGTAAAAAATCCATTTATGTCACAGATGTGTGACTCCTCTAAAGGATTGAAAGATTCATCAAAAAACCAAAGGTACGAGTACTGTTCTAAGAAAGCGCTTTGCAGGTTCAGAAATGCGAGGCGCATAGTAGTGCCTTTTTCGGTTGAATTCAGAAAAGAGCCAAGTGCTGCGTTTTTATCATTTTGCTAGGCAACCACCAAATAAGCTGTCCTGTCAGTCTAATCAAAGATTATAGTGCCAGCGATCTGCAATCTTTGGTTTGCTGCTAAGTAATAACTGCCATATGAGCAGAAACTTGATCACAACTCAAAGGTCTGTGTCTTTTCTGTGTGGTCCCTCCGCGCGGAAAGGGGTCTTACTGCCAGAAAGGTTAAGAACCTTAAACATGGTGCAGTGGCTGCTTCGTTAAAGGATTACTTCCTGTTGCCAGTAGGTGGCACTATGATTTTAGTGAATATTAGCATAGGGATGTCTTCAGGAAGAGAATGTCAACAGATCTGTAAAGTTTGGTGCTGATTTGAGCTTGTCCAATGAAGTAATTACAACTTCCTGTTTCATGACGAATCATTGATTTGACGGACTGGAACAGGACTGGGACAGAATCAAAAACAGAAACATGGCAGTTGACCACAATTAACTTTAACATCCCATTGTGCAGAGATACACAATCCTCACCATGAGTTCTTGACAGACCAATGCCAATGATCTGCCAGGTTGTGATTGAGTCTTCCAAAGGAAAATGTTTCACAATTGATGTGGTGTCACTGAAACAAAAAAAGTGTTACAGGTAAAAATCCTAGAACGAAGTCATTATCAGTGTATTTGTGTGTGTGTGTGTGTGTGTGTGTGTGTGTGTGTATGTATGTTACAGTTGACTTACCAGTTCGGATTTTCTTGAGTGCAAGGAGGCAGTGTGATATCTGACCACAGCCAACTTTCACGGAATTTGGAACGAGAAACAATTTCATAGCTCTCCATGTAACTGTCATCCTCCTCATCTAAAGGGTCATTAAAAAGGTTACCAGTTTAATTGTTTTCCAACTACCAGCATGGATAGTGACCACCCAGCCCACTATTGTCAGATTACCTCAGAAAATGTAAAACATAAAATGCATGTCTTGACTGTGATTTCTAAAAATTTAATTCACATGGCATGATAGCTTCTCACAATTCAGCATGTACCGTCTACTGTCACCTGCTGCCACTTAGCATACATAAGCAATTTAAAAGTCAGATATCCTAAAAACATTTAGAAGAGCTTAAACTGTCAAGCAGAAGTGGTTATTTGGTAATTTGCTATTATTCTTACCCAAGCCGGATATGAAATCCATTACAGTGCTTGCTCGTTTTCTCCTGCTGAGGGCAGGACACTTCAAATCTGGAAATGCAAAACAGACTTTCTTAATATTGTGTAGATCTCTGTGTTGTCTGCTTTGGTGATGTTTTACTCTGCTCAAGAGGCAGTTATTTAATTTATGTAGCCTAGTCCCCAGGCTATTGCTTGTTGCACTCACCACAGTGTCCATGACTTTTTTAACTTTTTGTTGGTGACTTGTGTGGTTAATTGTCTACCCTCTTTTGTATTTAATTCTATTGAGGCTATACACAGTAAGCCTGATATATTTTTATAATTTATAATCATATTCACCGCAAAATCTGTCAAATGCCTAGAGAAGGAATATAATTATTGACTGTGATGTTGTTCCACTACTGTTGTTGGAGTGATGTAATGTATTTGTAGCCTAAAGGTGTATCAGTAGCATCATTTAGGCCTACCACAACATTTTTTGAAATATAACCCCGTACTATTTTACAACATTTTGTTGCTTTTAACCTTTTCTCATTTTTCTCATTGTATATGTCCATATAGCCAATATCACAGAATAGCTGTTTTCATTAACATGTATTTTTGTTTATTTTTGAGGATGTAAAATAATATTTTTATTTGTAGCTCATCCGCTAGTGACTGCTGGTCAACACAGTATTTATGAGCCACAATCAAATTTCATTCTCCTTCTGTTATTTGACGACAGAAAAAATATATAATATAAGATATAGAATATAATATATAATAGAAAAATATGTAAATGTAACAACTATATTGGGAATTTGACTGTATTAAAATATGTATTAGTGATCATGCTAACTAGGGTAGGAGATAGAATGGAGATTTAACAGGCCATCTCCCTCCCTCGATCCTTTCTCTCTCTCACTTGCATAACTATCTATTAATTTTCAATAGACCTTGCGGAGCGGGGAAGAGACACGTGAGATGCATTGGGCACAGACCAGGTCTGATCCTGTTTTTATATTTCCTATTTCCTCTGTAGTGTGTAGTGAATGTTTGCAAGTGACAAAGAAGGAGAAGAAGTGGATTAGCCCCACAAAATCAAAAGCCGAACTTAAAAAAACTGCCAGGAATTAACATGACTTCTTTTTATTATTTCAGCAGCATTTTTTGCTGTAAAAAGGACAGCAAGGCTTTAGAAACCTGAATAAAATGAATTGCACATTATTATAGCAATACTTCTCATTTCAAGAATTACAGTGGAATATCTTTGGTGGAGTCTGCGCTTGTTTGACAGATTTTGACAGATGTGTTTGTGATATGAGTCATGATTTTAGCGGGAATTGTAATTTTTGCATTTTATTTTCAATGAAATAAATATAAAAATGATGATGTGATTTTTGATGGGGTCTGTTCCAAACATGTTTTAGTTATGGTTTTTGAGTTATGGTTTGTTTTGTATTTTCCCTGTTTGTTCCTAGTTTGTGTACTACCTCTGTGTTCGAGTCCCTTGTCCATGGTTTTATTTTATCTTTGCTCTCTTGTTTTGTTTTCTCATTGGTCAAGCTTTATTTCCTCTTGTTTGATTACCTGATGTGTTTCATCTGTGCGCTCCCTCCCTGCTCATTTGCCCCTTTATTTAGTGTGCTCAGTTCTGTTATTCCGTTTTGCGTCCTCATCTTTTGTTGATTGTTCGGCCTAAACTCTTTTCCCTGGTTTCTTGGGTTCCTTTGGATTATGTTTCGTTTGGATATTCCTGTGTTTGGACATAAGCCAGTTTTGTTTGTTTAATAAATTTACTTTTGAACTGCATCCTTCTCGCAAAGTCTGCATTTTGGGTGCACATCTCAGTTTTCCTGCCACTGCACACACACAGTTATCATGAAAAAAACACCATGTTCCCTGTCTGGAGAATATGATTTGTAGGCTGGGGCATCTCTGTAGCACCGCAATGCTTCATTTACTATAATATTATGTTTACCGGCTTTATCTTTTTATTTGGATATTGCACTTTGCCATTTTTATCATATTTTAATGAAATGTTCAGTCCTACAGATGACTAAAGAGCATTGAGTTGTGTGTTTGCCACTTGATTGCCCCATTGCTCAGAGATGCTAAAAAATAATGATGAGCAATAAAGTCAACATTACAGTCACGGAAAAAAAGAGTGGAGAGTGAAGTAGTATTACCTTGTCTGTAAGGAGTCCCAGAAGCACTGGACTCGAACAACAGCCCAGCATCGTAGAACACACTCATACCGTCTTTCCCTCCACCTGGTGTGCAGCCTGTGTCGTACTTCTCTACAATGTCCCACACCTGAGCAGGGTGGAAGTCATTCACATACAGAAATACAACCATACTTAGTCATGCAAGTAAAATAACAAATCAACAGAGGTGGTAGTTACAAATTGCATTTTGTCTCATTAATGTAACAAAGTTGTTTTTTGTGTGTTTCTACTTTATCAAGTATTTGTAAAAAATCAGTAATTGTGCTTCTACTTCAGTATTTCAAGTTCTGACTTTTGCCACATAAATGAATAAATCTACATGGTTAAGAGTGACCCCTACAATCCACTAACTCTACAGGGCGTTACGGCTGTGCCGCGGTTGCTGGAGCTAATAAGATAAGATATACTTTATGGTCACCGAAGGGAAATTTATTGTGGACTCTGTCCGTTCTGCATCTTTACAAGACAACAAAAATAAAGCCTCTCTCAAAACATATTCTCATGCAGCACAACACTTGCTGTCATATGCATTAGACAGTTACCTATAGCAGCACATTGACTCCTTCCAATGCCAGTCCAATGCCAACCCTGTCAGCTGCATTTCCCACAATGTAGCACAATCCTTGCACAATGAGATATTGCACACCCCTAATAGCTTAGTTATTGGACATATGACATATTGCACAACCCCAATAGCCCACCTATTGTACAAATGACACATTTCACATAACCTGTGCAATACTTGATGACATATTGAACAATCCAACAGCCCATGTGTTGCATCACTAACATACTGCATAATCCCGATAGCCTACTTATTGCACAATGACATCGTGCACAACCGAGCAAGCCTACGTTAGTGTTGATAAGTTTAATGGACACGCACACAAATGAGTGTTTACATCAGTTTAGCTTGCACAATTTTCAGTTGTGCTCTGCCCTGGTTCTTAAATGCCAATTTCTTGCGGTTGATACCAGGGCATTAACACCCGCCAATCCGTCAAAGGTCCCTCAGACCTGTAGACCGACAGCCTCCCGCCTGCTTTTAACCTGATGGTATGATCTCTGTCATCTCATGCGACTGTTCGCATGCACACGCACATCAACACAGCGTTCAGTCAGTGTGTGAGTGTGCGTGGCCGACCAGTGTGGAAAAGAAATGCATAGGAGAAAGAGAGAAAGAGAATAGGCAGAGTTGAGACAGAGAAAATGCAGGAGGAAAGGCCTGTTAAATGCTGTAAAATTACAGATATCTTAATGATTTAGGGACGTGGGGTTACTACTAGCAGGGCTGCCCTTATGTCACATCATATCATCATATCACAGCTACCTTTCCAGAATTAATTCTATTTTTTAATAAAAGTAATCATGGAAAAGAAGGAGATGCGTTTGTATGGGAATAATCTGGAAAATAAAGACCTGTATACTCGTTTCAGGTGGACGTATTTCCCATTACTCAGAGCTACCAGAGCTTCATGATGATAAACATAAACCCAGGCAGAGCTCTAAGGAAATGCAGATGCTTAACAAACAATTGAAAGTGGCCAAAAGTGATATAGGCCAACAGTAGGATTACAGAAATTTTTTTTATCCTGTTGCCTTAATGTGTTGCGTAATGATTTTTTTCTTAATAATTCATTCTTTTCTCTTTGTTTCTAATGCAGATACTGGATATACAGTTTTCTCTTTCTGAGGTATAATATTGTCCACACAGAATTTTATGTAATCCATAACAGTCTGCAGCTTTATCCAAGTCCAGTGAAAGATGCTCCATTCTGTTGAGAGAAAGCAACCGTTAAGGGACTCAATGCTGTCGCTAGACCAGGCCTTTATAGACTTGGTATATGGTTCACTGCTCTTGAGAACAGTTCTGTAAGAGTGGATGAGATGGATTACGTTGTGGTCAGAGTTTGACAGCAGGGGTTTAGCCCTGCTCACGTAGGCAGTTTTCACATTACAGTAGCACTTATCAAGGATTCTGTGCTCTGTTGTGCCACATTTAACGGATTTCTGAAAACCTTTTAGTGACAGTTCCATTTTACAGTGATTAAAATCTCCTAAAATAAAAATTGGGCCTCAGGAGTGCGCAGTAGCTGTTGATGTACACATTGATGTACGCATGTGTGCTGCGGCACTTGCAGCGTTCCCGCTGGGAGGGAAATACACACTGCAGAGGATGATGTTGCCAAACTCCCTGGGCAGATATAAGAGTCTTAGGCTTAAGCACATTAGTTCAATATCGGGATTGCAAATAATTTTGCGCAGTGCATTAATAAAAATACATATGCCCCCTCCCCTCTTTCTTTCCCCAACGCCTCACTCCTATCAGAGCGAATGAGGCCGGAACATCAGGGCGCAGCCATGTCTCAGTTAACACCATAATTGATGACTGACGGTACTCGTTTTTTGGTCCTTAACTCGTCCATTTTGTTTTTCAAAGACCTCACATTGCTGAGGCTCATGGACGGTAGCGGCGCCCTGTTGCCTCTCCGACAGGCAACACCTAGGGGTGGGGGGGGATTGATACAGCATAGTATCGCAATATTTTCCATGGCAATATTGTATCGATACATGGAGGTCGAGTATCGATCTTTCACTATATGAATTGTGCATAAGAATTTTTTTTTGGTACTAAAATAATAAAATCCGTTGCTTTGTCAGTCCATGCGAAAAGAGTTTTCCTTTAGGGACACATTTTGAAGTTAGAAAAAAGGTAATAAATTGCAATATATCGCAATATGTTTAAAATCGCAATGATATCATATCGTGACATAAATATCGTGGTAATATCGTAGTGTGGGTTCTCTGGTGATTCCCACCCCTAGAGTCCCCCCAGATGCGGCCGCAGCACGTACCAGAAGCTCTCCGCTCCACAGAGAATAGGTAGCAGGTCTATTTTTGACGGAAGCCGCATCAAGCAGCACAGAGCAGAACTACGCAGGAATGTCCATTTTGTGTGTTTAATGGACAAAAAAGAAATCATTCAAGCCTAGCCTACTAATCATACTAACAGAACAAAATGCAAACACTGATTACCAAATCAACAAAATCTAAACATATCAGCAAAATCAGGCTGGCAAAACGCTCTGATTCTGAAAGGCTCCATGTGGGAAATCCAGCCTGAAGTTGATGGAACAAAATGGGGTCACATAGAGCTGTGAAGAAGGTAGTAGAAGCACAAAAACAAGTCAATAACGTGGAGCAGGCTGCACGCTCCACTGCTGAAACGCTTCAAGTGGACTTTGACACTGGGCTATGGATACATCAAAAATGTGGCACAGTCATAACATGCCGTACCTGGAGTCAGTGGATTCCTGGCGTAAGGCAATGTTATGTTACCAATATCACCATGTTTAGTCAGGTTTTACATCAAGGAATCTTTGCTGATTTTTTTTTTGAAAACCTGTGGTTTTCAAATTCTCCACATATCCATTTTCAATACCCGCTTATCATTTGCAGGGTACAGAAAGCTGGAGCCTATCCCAGCTCACATAGAGAGTGTGTTGGTGTATACCCTGGATGGGTCAGCTTTCTATCACAGGGCAAACACATATAGATACACTTATAATATACATTCACACCTATTTACAATATAGAGTATCACTAAACCTAAACTGCATGTCACTGAAATGAAGGAAACCAGATTAAATGGATGAAAACCCACACAAGGAAAGAACAAGCAAACACAGAGAGGCCTTTCTGTGTTTGCCTGTTCTTTCCATCCAGCGGTCTCAAACAACATTGTCACCTCAGCTGATACAGTGTGAACTTAAATTAACATTGTTTTAAAAATGATAAGAGAAAGTAAAAAGAAAAAAAAATGCCTTTTTCTGGGTGAGTCGGTGCTTGTTGTTTAGGACGTAGACACCTTTGTCAACTGCCACCAGTCCCACTGTGGCTCCTGGATCTCCTGTGACCTTCAGACCAAACGTCCTGCGAGGCTTATAGGATGGAGCAGATCTTGATGATTCCAGCTTCAACTTAAGGAGGAAGGAAGAGCAGATTTGCAAAGCAATTACATTATTATGATTTTTTGTATATGTATCAGTGTTGTTTGTCTCACCGAGCCGATGCAGGAGTCCTTGACATCCACCCAAACAGAGTCTGACACCACTTCATTATCATTTG
This sequence comes from Lepomis gibbosus, assembly GCA_029875015.1. NCBI lineage: Eukaryota > Metazoa > Chordata > Actinopteri > Centrarchiformes > Centrarchidae > Lepomis > Lepomis gibbosus. The sequence continues at coordinate 11,145 of JAPMOB010252268.1, forward strand.
TATGGTAGTAGGCTATGATGCGGAACGATGGCAGCATTTCTTTGGTAACAATGACTTTCAGGGAGATCAGTACTTGGCCTCTTGTCTTGTAACGGCCTTTATCCACCAACTGACCTCTGCTCAGGATCTAGGCGCACAGATTTGAGAGATTAAATACTATCCAGGTCGTGGGACACAACAAAAAGGTTATAGGGACACAGGTTTACTCATCAGTACTTTAAATCAAATCAAATAAGAGTATATATATTACACAGACTCTGAAAGCAAAAAAAACTGATTCAATCATGTCCATAAATGCACACATGTACAGGTGTAAAACATCTCTCACCAGGTATGTGATGTCATGTTGTGCATTTTCCTGTCTGTTGAGGAAGAGGCTGATTTCTAGGTTTTCTCCTAATGTTACTTCAGCAGGATCCAAACCTGCAATAACACCATTCCACATTTAGTGCTAGACACTTAGGGGGTCTTGTACATGTTATGTAGTACTGCCACCACTGACTTTACCATCTAATGCAATTTCAGTATGTTCCTCACCTATATGGATGTAGTTGTTGCTTTTAGTGGTATATGGGAGAGCTACCATGGTGGCTAACGCTTGCCTTTCAGGTGAAATATGAGGATCACTGGTCCTTGCCTACAAATCAAATGCACACAGTCAGAATAAAATAACTAAATTAAATAATACCAATAGTCCAACATTAGTTGATGAGAAAAAAAGTAGATAATAACTGGAGTCTATTTATTGTTTTGTTTGTGCATAAGCTTTATCTGTCAAACATGGCTGCAATGCACAAGGTTAAATGAGAATTAAACTATTTTAAAGACACGCTTAATATCAAAAATACTGATTAATGTAGGTTTAGGCTTCCATTTGCTAAACGGTCTGCAATATGGAGGACCAGCTCTATCATATTTAAAAATAAATACAGAAATAAATAAATGCTCAATAAATAAATAAGCATACAAT
>JAPMOB010252269.1:0-15662 GCA_029875015.1 Lepomis gibbosus
GGGGGGGGGCACTGAGGGCCTAAGTCACTCGCTTCCTCTTTCCAGGCCATGGGACCTTATTTTGGAAACAATATGTACAGTAGGCAGCGGCGAGAGACAACTTCTTTTTTGATCCTGTTTGAACTGAGCCCTGAATTACACACATGATGTTTGTAGCTTCGGTAACCAGCCTCTGATAAACTGGTTACAGATGCTGACTTACTTCTTTTAACTTAATGGCACCTTTACACAGAAATACAGATTCGGCCTTAATCACCCTCCTTTGTTCTTTGTTTTACCACATGTGCTCCCGCGCACTCACATGACATAAATAAATAACTGCTGTTGTATATACACGCTGGTTTCATCAATCTCGGCCACGTAGAACTAATTAAAGGTTTATTTTAGTATATAAAGAGAATGAATTTGCTAATTGGCTCTCAATTTGTCTTGTTTCAAGAGAGGTGCCCCGAGTTGTATTCTGTTATTAGCCTAATTATTAAATAATAATAATAATAATACATTTTATTTCTAATGCACTTTACATTTAAGAAAACCTCAAAGTGCTACAGTTAAGATCATAAAAGCAAGGTANAAACATCAGTGTAAAATATAGATAAATAGTGCATTGACATTATTGTGCAAGGTTAAAACTCATAAGTTCTGCTAAAAAAAATGTTTTTAGTCGTTTTTTTAAAAAGTCTCAGTTGCCTGTGGTGCCCTCAGATGGTCAGGAAGGGCGTTCCACGTCCGGGGAGCGGCAGAGCAGAATATATAATAGTAATTATTTCTATTATAATAGAAATAAATAATAGTAATTAATTATTACATTATCAAACATAAATCTTGATTAACGCCATTTCATTTAAATTTTTTAAATTTGTGCATGTTATGTCGTATTTTATTGGTGTCTTATTTTAATGTTTTTATAAATAAAGTTTATTATTATTACACTAAAACCATGCTTGCATAAGTCAGCTGACCTTATATTAAGTTAAGTCAGCTGTTCGCCAAGAAGCTAAAGGAGAGCGAAGGACAGAGGCGTTCTTTCCACAGCTGGAAGCAGCTGCCGTCATTACTGTGTCGCAGAAGAAAGAAGAAGTAATGAAAAATAAATAAATATGAGTCATTATGTTTTTATCCAAAGCAACTTCCAGATCCACGCTGCTGCTGGTGAACCCAAACTAACGCTGCAGAGAGACGGCCTGTGAACGCAGCCAACCCCCCCCCACCGCCATGATGGCTTTATGAAAGCAAACACTGCTGCTCAGGGTCAAGTGGTGCTTTTATCCCTGCAGCGCTTTCCCATGGACTCAACACCTCCCTCTGTCACACACTCATGACTGACGGGCCAAACCGACCTGACTTCAAAGAACGAGCAACGGGTTGCACTTCAACGCAATAAAAAGACAACGGCCTACAGCGTGCACGTTCTGAGCGGGGATACCTGCTGCTAAAGATCACAGAGAGACAAACACGTTACACTGAGAACAGGTTTTGTGTCGCGTTTCTGTGACGGCTGCTGGTGAGAGGCAACACAGCGCACACAGCCGGTGAATCCTGCTCACCTTTCCCTCCTGTAGCCTGCAGCACCTTCAGATGGTCCACAGTCATCTGCAGAATCTCAGCCTTCTCCAGTTTAGCCGAACCCTGATGAAACAAACCAGAACGTTACAGACTGCGTCCAACCGATGTGATGATTCTGTGCTGGTTTCCAGTCAGACCAAACACACCAGCAGCTGGATTCACTGGTTAATGCATCTTTAATGCATCCAGACTGAAAGCAGCCGGTCGACTAAATGCTCTGCAGCTGAAATGTGTTTCTTTGCAGATGTTGAGCGTTGTTCCCAGATCACAGTTGTAATTAATAATCAGGTAAAAAACGTGTTCCTTTACAACATCCGGCCGCTTTGCTCTGCAAGAACGGATATTATAATTCACTGTCCTCTCAGCTCAGTCATTTTGTGATGATATATCAAGTTTGTCTGAAGTAATACGTAAAAGTAGAACACAGATTATTGTTTGAACATTTGCTGTTTCCAGATGCAGTCTTTAAAATCTTTCTCTCGCTCTGGTTTGGGGACAGTTATGAGAAATAAATCCAGGGTAAAAATGCATCTCTTGTTCAAAACATTGGGAACACACTGTCCCGTTAATGACAGAGCGGTCAGGCTCACAAGATCGTTCAGATTAGGATTCAGATTCCTTTGCTTTCATCGCACAAAGTAGAAGGAACTTGAGAGCAATCCTGTCGGTGTGTCCTCACACAACCAATAAAACAAACAAGAAAATTAAAAAGGTTTATTGAACATGTTTGTCTGAAGGTGGGAGAAACCACTCTGCTTTAGAAAGACTGGCCTAAAGGAGTCCTTTTATTGGTTCTGTCTGGGTCCTGATGAACTTCCGGGTTCAGATTCTCACCTGCTTCTCGAAGGCTGTGGGGACGAGCCGCCGTAATTCCAGCAGACTGTTGTTGATTCTGTCTCTGCGTCTCTTCTCGATGATCTAATCAATAAAAGAAAACTATTAAAAACCTCAAACTGCCTCCGACCTCTGAATCCTTTTCCTTTTATTAACATTATTATATATATTATAATTATTTTAATAACTTTTACCCCTCTGCGCTTCTTCCTCGCCATCACTTGAGTGGTTGTGGTCGGTGATCCGCATCTTATAAAGGACGCCTTCATGTGCCTGGAAAAAACAAACAAAAAAATAATTCAATCAAAACATAAAATTAAGTTAATCTAATAATATTGACCCACAGAAGAGACAACAGATCGATCCTGCTGCTGCAAAATGTTTATCGTGGTTCCTCTGTTTTCTCCGTCTTTTATGTGGAAGCACTTTTAAAAAACTGTTCTATAAATTAAGATGAATATTATTATTATAACTATTATTAAAAGTGGGCAGATAAGACACAGAAAATCTGCAGCCGCTGGACGAGAGACTAGTATTTAGTATTTTATTCAGTAAAAAGTTCCTCATGTGTGGATTTTTCTGTGTTTTACGGACATTTGGGGAAAATGTCATTCAGGAGTTTGTAGAAAATAAATCAATTGTCAAATATTGAATTTCTGGAACAACATTTTTGACTGTTAATGTGGTTTTCACGTCCAGATGTTGCCAGCAGCTGCAGCGAATACCAACACTTATTAAAGTTTTGACACAGGCCTATTTGTACTTGAGTATTTACTCAAGTATTTACTACTTGAGTAGTTACTTTAAACTCCACTACATGTATCTGACGTACATGATACGATGCAGTATTCTACGAATCTACCCAGTACTGTACAAAGTATTTAAATCGGGCTCCTCATTGAGGAACCAGGACATTAAAATGCTTTTTCATGTACTGAATAATATAATATTCTATAATAATATAACACTGTGAAAGGGGCGTGTACTTTTACTTTTTGTTGATAATACCTCTTCAGTTACGCTGAGTAATTAAAGGAGCACTTCTTTCACTGCCAGCAAATGTTTTTAAAAAGCGATAAATGTGCAAAGATGAAATACGACCCTTCTTCTTCTTCTTCTCTGGTGGATTTGTTCCTCTAAAGGAAGCGGACATGATAATCACTTCAGACACCCGGAGGGGTTTCGTGTGTTTGCAGATCTGATCTCTCTCCTCTCATCGTCTTTTCTATACTTTAATATTCTGCTGACATTTGTTCAAGTGCTGCTGTACAAATCGAAGGTACTTGTACTTTCCTTCAGAGGGAAATATTGTAGCTGCAGTTACTAAAACATTTTTTACTGACAAAACACATGATTAGTTCATAAATCGTAATAATATAATGTAGTATAAGACTCAAGAGGACATTTTTCTGCCTTATGATACTTTAAGTACATGTTGCTAAAAACACTTAAGCCTTTTTTACTGTAAGTCGTATTTTCAGAGCTGGATGTTAACTTGCAGTGGAGCATTTTCAGTCTGTGGTGATTTTATTTAAGTAAAATATCTGATTACTTCTGTTTTCCACCTGCATCTTTTGAAGAGACCTCCCCTCTTTTTTGGCTGGAGGTTGTAGAAGTGGATTCTGGGAAATGTAGGATATGCAGGAAGTGAATAGTTTAGCTGCAGAGGAGTTAAAATACTTGTTCACAAAATGACTTTAACATCAGTCCAGCTGAAGGTCTCAGATTGAGGCTGTGGAACATTAAAAGCATTAAAAACGTTTTTTTTTATTCCTTCTTATCGACCAGTTAATCAGTTGTTTTTTTCTTTTAAATGTTTTTTAAAAGATGTTTAACTTTTAGTTTACAAGAACAATAGATTAAACAGGAAGAATGCTGGTTTGGAGCCTGAATGTTACACAGACTGATCTATTTAAAGGCTCTGATTTGTTTGATGATGCAGGTAGAAGCTGTTCTGCAGAAAAGCAAAATAAAATCAATGATAACTTTTTGAAGTGAAGCAGGAAGCTTTAAATGTTTGAATGACTTTATATCCTGATCTTTTAACATTTGTACATGTGCTATATAAAAAACTACATTGTCATTAAAAATATAAAGATTAAAAATTCAATGGTCTGCAGACTTTTTTCATTGCAACTTAGCAGATAACTTTTAATATAAGGGGCATAGATTATATTAGATTTCATTAAATGCGACTTTTCATGGGAAAATATGATGAAGAAGAAACAGGAACACCTTCCTCCTAACTCACCCTGGATAAATGCTCTCACTGCCCACATCGATGGGCTCCTCCGCGTCACTTTCCGCCGAACTGCTGTCCTCACAAGGCCGCTTCATGGTGCGTGAAGGCGGGGAGGGCTGCCTGTCTTCTCCCGGGAGGAGACGTGGAGGTTTATTAAAGTTCAAAATAAAGTTTCTTCCCTTCTGAATAACAAAAAACAAAACCAAAAACCCTTTCCGATCTTTCCTGTGATATATTTTAGAGAAGGAGTGAAATCACCCTAAACCACCTGAAAGGCACTGCTTTGAGGTCTTATCCTGTTCATCCAGGAGATGGTGAAGTTTTGAGTTAGTTCCCTTCCCAGAAAGTAAAACCGACAGCCGCAAAAGTTTTTCCTTTTGCAGAAATGTTAAATTAAAAATTCATCCCCGCAAAAAACAAAACTCAAAAAACTTTTCCGGCATCAGCAAACGGAAAAAGTGCGGAACATGGTCCAAATCTTTCCTTCTGACAGTTTTTACTCTCTAAAGTCAGTGAAAGTATTTTAAAAAATGTTCAGGATTCCTCCGGAGCTTTCCAGAAGTTGTTTTTCAAGCGGTGTGTGTCCGGTGAATAGTCCGGGGCAGGTGGCCTGTGTGTCGGCTGCAGACTGGACTGGTGACCGGTGTGTCCTCGTGCCGCCTCCTCCTCCTCTGTTGCAGCTTTCCCACGGAGCCTGGGAGCCACACGCATGCACGCACACACACACGCACGCACGCACACAGTGGAACCGCCCACGTGCACTCAAACACAAATTGGAGATGGAAGATTTCTGCAGTCTCGGCAGGGCTGGTCCTCCTCTCCTGATAATACCGACTTTTCTGGTTCAGACGGAGTGTGTTTGTCTGTGTGTGTGTGTGTCCGCGCGCGCGCGCGCGCATGGGAATGAGGCCACTTCTGACAGTCAAAAAATCCTCATTATATAAGGCAGAAGGTTTCAGACTGGACTGATGCAGCTGAACCCATCTGTCAACTTTCTTCTTCTTCTTACTGAGTTTTATGAACTCTGGACTTTATCAGCTTCTCTCTAAACTCCTCCGCTCTGTCTCGGATCTGCTGTTCTCCAGTAGTGGACTGTGGTCCTACATTCAGCCTGCTCAAGAACCAATTTGAGGTTCTTGAGTACCCGTCCTTCCTTTTTGTGCAGCTTTATACTTTGTACTTCTCTACATTTGACAGCTTTACTTTACAGATTACAGTTTTTCACACCCTTCCCGTCCAGTGAACCATGCATCTCCAGGTGTGGTGGTTTTGAATGTTTGTGACAAACTGAAGGATGGTAAATAAAAATGTCCTCCTCCTTCTTCAGCTAAATAAACTTTTTAAACCCTCCTTGGATCAGCTGGAAAATGCATCTTCACAAAGCTGAAAGCTGGTTCTCAAACTTTTTCATGTCAACGACCCCTAGACTGACACAAATTAGACCCGCGGTCTCCCATCAGCTTTTGGATGTTTAGGTACACAAAGTGTTTGAAACTCATGACCAACATAGTGACACATACTGTCATCATGCTGCAGAATAAACTAACAGGATATAAAGGTGTTAAAACGCCTGAAACATCTACAGCAGTAAAATGCAGCATTCACGTTAACGCAGCAGTAATATTCATCCAGACACATCAACACTGACAGGAACGTTTTACTGCACCATAAATACTTTTACTTTAATTCTGTAAGTACATTTTCAGATTGAATGCAGGACTTTTACTTGTAGTGGCGTTTGTTTATCTTGAGGTTTTAAAGTAAAAGATCTTCTGATGGCCTGTNGTTTGGTCCGTCTGTCGTTCCACCACTCGGGTCCAGAAATGATGGATAACACGACATTTTACAGAGGATAATTTATGTGAACCTGGGACCTATTTTCACAGATGTTGGTGTCGAAATGACAAAATGTTTTGAATCCGTGCAGGAGAGGCTTCAGGCGGCAGCTGAACCGGCTGCGGCGGCTGCAACATATTCCTTCAGGGCGGCTGCGCCCGTCGAAATGGCGCCCACAAAAAGTGCCTCTTTTGCACCAGGTGTCTGACGACGTCGTCGTGGAAAGGATCCCTACGAGGGACTCCCGGTGACCGGTTTTTAACAGGTAACTGAAGTCCCGCTCTGAAATCTCGTGAGAGGCGACTTGTTGCAGGAAGTTGTTGTGAGTCCGAGTTGGAGTTTGTTGTGTTGGAGTAAAGAAAGTCTTGATGGCAGATCCTCTACGTAGACACCTCTCCCTCGTTTCCACCGCCTTCTCCCTGGAACAGCTCGCCTGGTATAACCGTCTGAGACAACACGTGGCAAAAAGATTCACCTTTTTGTGGGCGCCATTTTTACAGGCGTAATTGCCCGGAAGACGTTGCAGCCACTGCAGGCCTCACCCTGCCGGTGTTCTGTCGATTTACGCTACCTATCGAGATGTGCTACTCATAAGCATGTTCCCCATCTCATCACAGTCGGCCTACACATGGAGCGAGAAGTGGTGCAAAATTAAATGATTCTGTAGTGGGAGCATTATCTGATGGGGGATAATAATCAGAACATGCTACCCCTGAAATTATGTTAGAATCTAAAAACAGAAGACGTCATAATACTTTGAGAGTTATACATTAATGGGATTGGAAATGGGAACAAAGCAGCATAGATCGTCAGGACACCGGCTGAGGTGATCTACTGCACGGATTCCAAAACCTTTTGATACCAAAATGTGTGAAAACAGGTCTTAAAATACAGAAACTGTCCTTCAAGGTGTTTGGTGACTTTTTCTCACGACCATGACAAAATTCCCACCTGTCCAACACTTCACGTCAGGATTCCTGAAGTCAACGAGTGAAGACTTGTTAGCAGTTAACATGCTACCATGCTCAGTGTGTGAACTACAGGCTGCCATAGGTTTGGGGGAGCTCACTTTTTTCTTTTTTACTGGGGGGGGGGCAGACTGTGATTGTTACTGCTGAATCATTAATAGCATGTTTGTCTGATGTCTTGTCTTATAATAATAATAATAATAGTTATTCTTCTCATATTTAGCCATTTTGCTTCCTTTCTTTTCTCTGTGAGAGGGAAGAATTTAAAAAGTACATGGATCATCCTAATATTCATCCAGGAAGGAGGAAACGATCACGAACCGTCGGTCGTACTAGCGCCACAACCCGTACCGGAGAGGGAGCGGGCCAGGGCCTGGAGATCACGGAGCCACGATCGTTCCCTCCGGCTGGATGAAGTCTGACGCTCCTGATTTTACGCATGAATCCATGATGATAGAGAAATGTCAATAAAGCATGCTGTCACTATTTCAGAGACCCCCCAAAATATCACAAATCATGGTTTTAGGGGAGCTGATGTGTAATTCACACCCTGAGCGTGCTCTGTTAGCATCCAAACAAACCGACTGTCCCAGCCTGCTGCAGTGGACCGGGGCGAGTCTAGAAACACAAAGAGAGAGAGACAGAAATACAGAAAAGAGAGTGAAACAATGTGAGTGTGTGTGTGTCAGACGTTCCCACAGCTCCTGGCCGTGCGTGCTGAAACCCGATCATCGTGTGAGAGAGGTCAGACACACACACTCACAGAGGGGCGGCTGTCTTTTCACACCTGCTAATCTTTTTGCAATACAACAAGGATTTAATGCAGGAATTGTAATGCAGGTAGACACACACACACACACCTTCCCACAGTTTCTCTGCTCTTTCTTCCTCCTGCTGATAACCTCAGAGAGACTTGTCAGCACCCTCTCATTGGCTGAACTCCTCCTCTTTCTCTGCCTGTTGCTAAAATACATCGGCGTCTCTTGACCTCAGATTATTGCCGCAACACAACAGTGAGTCCGTCTACACGACGTCCACTTCATTAAAGCTTTGACCTCGGTGTCGGGTCGCGCTTCGTTCAAGAAACTGATCCGTTTTCCATTTTATTTTTCATTTTTAGCAGAATCATCAGTATAACAGAAGTGTTTTCATGGTGAACTTGTCAAACGCAGGTGAAACGGACACATCATAAATAACTGGGAGACTTAACGGTGCCTGTCTCTCCAGCAGTGTTATTAGACTTCATTGTCCACCTTAGTGGAAACTTGTCTGTGACTTCTCCAAACACAAATACAACAATGGCACCACAATTATCACACATTAAAAACACCAACAACTGTGCCATAAACAGAAAATGGAAAGTGCCGTAGCAGGTGGAAATAAGGAAGCTTACAAGAGACACATTTAAAAGTGCTGTCATTTTGCATTCAGTGCCTGTATGGCCTGGAGAATAAAAGATCTCTTAAAGATGTTCCAGCTTAAACTCAAAATATTAAAGTTCAAAGATTTGAACTATTCAAATTGTTTTTAGAGCACATAATAACCAATTGCCAAGAAATATCCAAAAGCTTTTTTAACTACGAGAAAAAACGCACGATTTCAGAGGAATCTCAAAGATTAGTAAAGTGTTAATTCAAACAAATAGTAAGTTCCACTGTGTAACAAACCAGGGTGTTGTCCTGTGGAACTACAGTAATAATGATTTAAAGTTATGTAAAAATTTATTGCAACTGAAATTTCTATTTAAAAAACAATTCCTTGATGGATATGAGCTGGAACAGCGATTTTCTTTTTTGTTGATTTTTATTTAGTTAGGACATCTCAGTGATTTAAGTAGTTTAAATATATCATTGAAGTGGGGTTAGGACAAGAAAAGTCATTCTAACTGTTATTTGGATCATCGGCCGATGATCTTTTTCGTTGATTGTTTGCTTTTATTCAGTTTTTGTTGTTGTCTTTTGTTCAATGTTTGATGAAGAGTTAAAAAAAACTACAGATGCAGTGTTTACAAAAGTGAAAAATAATATTTGATTCCTCCCAGTGATTTGGATCTTCTTCCAAAATCTAATGGGTTTCTCCTCGCCCAAGCAACACACTTCCATCCATTTTCACGGATACCGGGCCGTCTCGCAAAGAGTTAACCACCAAAACAGAGCCAGACATTTAGAAGTGACTAGCCCCGCCTTCCTGGCGCTCAAACAGTTACTTCCTCTATAAACAAAAGACCAGATTTAAGTTGTGTTTAAGCGTCAACATGCTCCGTTTTGGTTATCGGAGGAGAAACTTCAGCCAAGCAGCCGGCCACAGAGTAAACTGGGATGAAGCGGTTCTCTCTGATTTCCAGGAGCCGGGGTCCTTTAAGGCCGCCGTCGGAGGAAACACGCTGCCGTGTCGGTTTGATAAAATACGATGCAGGAAGTCCCGTTATGCGCTACCAGTTGGAGGTTTTACAAAACCACTGCGCAGCGGTTTATAATACTATGAGTTTTATCCTTCGTCTCCACGACAAGCGAGGTAAATCTACCATGAACGTACTTTTGAGAGCGCAGGAGGACCTCTAAACTGAGCTGATCATGGAAGAAATTCACATTCAAGCATGTTTGCAGATGAAAACTTGTACATTTGTTATGTTCAAGGTGAGAAGCTGCTGCCAACAACATGTGTGTAAAACCGGTGTGTGTGTTGATGATATCAGAGGTTTATTAGTGTCAAGGGTCACGGAGGACAAGCAGGGCCATCCTATGGCAGGAAACACTGAGTGTCGAGGGAGGGATATCTGTGTGTGAGGAGGGTAATATCTCGGGGAACGCTGGGCCGGGCCGCGAGTCGGAAATCCTTTTGGAACAAGAGAACACGACTGAAAGCTGTGTGTGTGTGTGTGTGTGTGTTCAGAGAGAATGGGAGGAAGTGGGGTATTATTCTCAGTTAGACGGTGCTCGCCGCCCGTCCGTCGCTGCGACGCCTCAGACACCGCTCACCCTCCTGTTCCCACAGGACGTTCAACACACACACACACACTCCACGACTTCTTTAACACAACACAAAATAAATCTATTTTTGTTGTATTTATTTGCAGGAAGAAGAAAATGTTTCAACAGGCGGTTTGACTCTGTTGGGTTTGAAGTGTTATTCGCTCGTTTATTTCCTGTGCTGAGCTCCAAGCAGTGTGAGGAAAACTTTTAAGTCTGAGCCGACAAATGCAGATAAAAGATGTTTTTTTAAAACTGTCCATACAGATGAGCCTGGCTTCAACAGATCAGTAATATATACTGGAGCTAGTCCATGAAGGGCTTTAAAAACAAACAATAGAATCTTAAAATCAATCCTAAAATTAACTGGGAGCCAGTGAAGAGAGGCAAGGACAGGGGAGATGTGATCTCGCTTACGAGTTCCAGTAAGGAGACGAGCGGCAGCATTTTGAAGCAGTTGTAGTCGAGAGAGGGAGGCCTGGCTAACACCTACATACAGAGCATTACAATAGTCAAGGCGTTTTGTGATGAATGCATGTATAACCCTCTCAAAGTCTGTGAGGGATAAAAAGGGCTTAAGCTTAGTAAGAAGCCCAAGTTAAAGAAACTTTCTTTCACAACGGAATTTATCTGTTTCTCCATTTTAAAATCACAATCCATTTTTACTTCAAGGTTTGTTACAACAGACTTAACATAAGGTTTCAAAGTGCCCAGGTCTATTTTTGAGACATCAGAGGTGCCGCTGGGTCTAAAAACCATGACCTCAGTTTTACTCTCATTAAAGTTGAAAGTTAAAGTTAAACTGAAGACCATCCAGTCTTTAATATCATTAACAGTCAACCAATCTTGTTAAAGAACTACCATCGTTTCTTTAGATAGGCAGGTAGATTTGCGAATCATCTGCGTAGAGATGGAAGCTGATGTTATGTTTTTTTAAGATTGATCCAAGGGGAAGCAAATAGAGTGAAAAAAGAATTGGCCCAAGAATTGAACCCTGGGGAACTCCACATGTGAGGGACACAGAAGGTGAAATAGTGCCCATAATCCCCACGCCACGCTCTAGGCAAGAAATGTTTTAGTTCTCGAAAACGGTCTTTGTCTTAAGGCCACTTTTTGAAGGTCTTGGTCTCGTCTTGGACTCGACCGCATTTGTGCTTGGTCTTGGAAGACTCGTGGAGAGAACATGCAAACTCCACACAGAAAGGCTGGGGCAACCGGGGTTTGAACCCATGACCTTCTTGTGACGGTGCAGTGGTGCAGCGACAGTTCTAGCCACTGCACCACCCCACCGCTCCCACAACATTAATCACCAGTTTTAATTTGAAAGTCTGACCAGACATTGCATATTAATTATTGCTAACTTGACCGTGGAGCTCTACACATTTATGACGCTAAAGAGTACCAAGGGTGCTAACTTTATTTGTCCCCGTAGGGCAATTGGTTTTACAGCATGACAAAAGCCTGTTTTCTTCTGCACGATATCAGCTCGACTCGCCTCAACTCTACTCACCTTTTTTTGGGTTTCCATTGTAGAAAAGTTGGACCTGTACCTGCTTCCAGGTACTTTTTTTTCGTATCACCTCCATCGAGGTTCAAGTGAGCTGAGGCGATACTAATGTGTGTTGTGAAAACACAGCTTGGGTCGCATTGAACATTACGTCGCAGCAATTGTGTGTGCCGTTGACGACCACCTACATTGGGAGGATCTATCTCTGGGTACTATCTGCAATGGAAAAACGGAGGACGGCCAAACCGAGTCGAGGCGAGTTCAGCTGGTGCTGGAAATGGAAAAACGTCAATAGATACGGAACTATAAAAAACTGAATGTTGCAGACTCGGGCTGCATAATGAGGTGTGAAATCTGTTACACAATCAACATAACAACAATCTTAAATACAACATGGATATATAAAAAGGAGGTCACTGCATGAGCATGCCCGCAAAAGCTCATGCTCCTTTTAGATTATCCTTTAGATGATTTGTCTGTAGCTGCTGTGTCTTGTGTAGCTCACCAGAAGTAACTACTGTAAGTATGTTAGTTCCTGTTTTATTTTGAAATGATTCTTCCTGGTGTGTCTTTTGTTCTCGTCTGAACTTTTACTATCTGTATTTGCGTTTTCCTTGGTTGGTTGTTTGCATGTGTCCTGAGGTGTCTCACCTGTGTTCAGTCATCCTTTCCTCTGATTTATAGTCTGCCGTGTTTCCCCCTGTCTTCGTCAGGTCGTCTCACACCCTGCATTAAGCGTCTCTTCTTGTTCCAGTGCTTCGTGTTTTCTTACAGTGTTTAACTCTGGATTTTGGTTTGGGTCTCCGTTGGACTGCCCCCTCACTGTGCATGTTAGTTTTTTTCCCTTTACATAAAAAAAATTCAGAAGGAGGCGCAAAAGGTCTCCGTTTTAATTTGAAAACGCAGCAGCGTGGACGGGGCCTAGGCTACTCTGATAACTCCAGGTAACAAACAATAAACATGTGTGCTTCAGCGTGGGAGTTCCTTTAAGATGTGAGATTTCAGATAAAACCAGCCAGTTGCTGTCTTTTGTTCCCAAAGATGAGTCGGTAATAACCAAATCCACACTTGAGTAATTAGCTGATCTGTCAGTGTGACTGAAAAGAAGAACATTAAAGAGGCCACAGCATCTTCAAAAGTAAAACCATGGAATGATGAAATGATAAAGAGTACTGATACATTTCAAAATAAAAGCGTGCTGGAATGTGTAAAGGATGTGTGTGTGTGTGTGTGTGTGTGTGCTGGGTGAAGAGAAATTTATCGCCAGCCTTTAATGCACTCCCACACACTGTATGAATGTCTGTTGTTTGGGGATATAATAGTCTATTGTTGTGATGAAGGAAACCCGCAGACACGTCCTCCGGGAGCGTCGCACTACCAACCTGCAGGTGCTGCACTACTCCACTTCCTTCCTGTCACCTGACCTGCGTATCCCTTCTGAACAGGAAACAGCAGAGTGAGTGTGTGTGGCGTGATGTGTAGTCCAACATGATGAGATCCAGACGCTCCAGGTTGATTTATGTGTGTTTATAACCTGTCCAGACGCAGGTTGAAACTGAAAACTATTTTTATTGTTGATTGTTTGAACAATTCCCAAATTCATCCTCTCATATTACAGACAGACTTTACCATTAAACATTACGGACGGTGTTTGGAGGGTGATCCAGAGACTAAAAATGAAGCTTCCCGTTATCATTCCTACGTGTTGAGAGTCGTTTCAGTGCTCACTTGACCTCTGACCTTTCTTCCGTCCCTCCTCTAAATAAAGGTTAAGTTGTGAGATACTGAAGGAGGGCGGCTGAAGACAGAAACACTGTCCAGAAAAAAGATTTTATTCAGGACCACAAAATGGTTCAGACACAGGAAACACAGCGACAGGCCCGTGTTACTCTGCTGCTAATCTGAACTATAAGCAGAGGGTTCTATCATTGAATTGAACAGAACCAGGGTTCTAAAGTCGGGAGAACCTTGTTTTGGAGAGCTAAAATATTTTGCTGCCACAGTTTTTTTTCTGTGCAAATGTATATTTTCCTGTATGTCTAGGTCCCTGAAATATATAATTAAAATAATGTTTATTCTTGCACAGGGGTGTAGCACAAAATTCTGTACATAGGCATCCTTGATGGGTCCCACCCAGCATCCACAGCTATTCATTCTAGTATCTCCGAGGCTGTTTACACCTATTTTAAAAAGTGTTTTGGGTGATCGGATAGCGATTGGAAGGCGCTTGACCTCATGAAAGTACAGGTGTAGTGTTGTGCATAAACGTGCTCAAACCGAGCCAATCGCTTGTTGGTGAGCATGTTGTTAAACTCAATATAAATTACTAAAAAGGAGAAAGGAGAACATGTTTTGGAGAAAATTAGCTCAAGGAAACCAGGCGGAACTCAAGTTTTACTTTCATTTTCTGGTTTGAGCTGCTACATTGTGCACCAGTGAAGAGAGGGGGAAAAGAAATAATGGTGGGAAGAGACGCTTTTTAAAAATCCAGTCTGTAGTTTTAGAGCATGTTTTTGGAAGGATGTGACGTTTAGTTGATGGAGCTGAGATCAGACACTGAAGATGGAGATTAAAACCAGGTGTGAACAGCCCCTCTGTACACCGTCACCTTTTTCCTCCCCAGTTATTCGCACCTGTTCATGCATAACAATTTGTGTCTAATAAACACAGTTCTCTCTCTTTTCAGGGCCATCCATGTGTGGGGGTGCACTCAATGCATGCTATCTTTAAAGAGAGCGTCTTCTGGCCAACAAATCTTTTAACAGTATGTGGGCAAGAATATATTAATCAAAATGCACTAAAAATATATTTTTGCATGTGAATGTGTACACACCCCCTGACAAATAGGGTTCCCCCAGAAAGCCACAGTGTAATTTTAACCCTTACTGAAGAACCCTTCAGAACCATTTATTTCATCAGAGAGAAGAAGAAGAAGAAGAAGAAGAAGAAGAAGAAGAAGAAGAAGAGGTGTTCCCAGCAGTGAAAAAGGTGGTGGAGTGTTGAAGAGGTCTGAGCGTCTAATCTCCAAACACGTCAGCACACACTCGACAGCGTACGGGAACCCTTAGGAATCTGTAACCTGTGTGTTTGTGTGAAGGTCCAGATTGTGGAAAATACCTGTCATCAACAAAACCACGTCCCATCACACCTGGGGATGTAGAGCCTGTTAACACCACACACAGCAGGCCTCGTAACCGAGGGCTTAAATTCACATTTTGGTCAAATTCGTCTTTGTTTTATGTTTGTTTGTGTAATTGAGAGAGAGAGAGAGAGAGAGAGAGAGGTGTTGCAGATTTCTCCCAGCCGTTCCTTATCTCTCTCGCCCAGAGTCGTCCTCTGGTTTGAACTTATCAGAGGCAACACCCAGTCTGGAAATTCACACAGATTACGCTTTTCAAAAGTGCCTTCTCCTGTGTGACCGTCCAACACGCACGTTTGCAAAGCATTTTAACCGGCGAGTGTTTTCTCCATCTGTGGCTTTTCATCGCCTCTCCCTGCCCGAGAGGACCTACATTTATTTTAAAGTCATTCATATTTATGATGAATCTGTCTCCTCTGTCCACATGCATCTTTATTTTCTAAGCTTTGTAACGTTTTATGTGCAGAAAAAAGAAAAATATGGATATATATTAGTGGTGGGCATAGATAAATTTTTTAAACCTAGATTAATCTCACTGTAATCTTGAAATTAATCTAGATTAATCTAGATTAAAATGGCTCATTTGAATTCTGCCGAAGGC
>JAPMOB010252270.1:0-13540 GCA_029875015.1 Lepomis gibbosus
GTTATTTGAACTGTTATGAGTGAAATGCATAGGCACTAGACAACTGTTACAGTCAAATGCATAAGTACTAGACACTACAATGCTTTTGTCAAATGGTTAAGCTTTTCAAATTATCTCTAACTGAATTACATGCATCGTACATACATATTTATGTTTTTTAATATCCTCGTTAGAGGACCACTTCTAATGTCTGATATAGGTATGCCTTGGTCTTCATCCAACATGAATCTGAATTCAGTGACACCACCGCTGCACTCTCTGTGACTACTGCAATGCTTCAAGCTGTTTGACGTTGCTCAAACTGTCTGGCTAGATTTGATAACATGAGCTCTTCTAACCATGTCAGAGGAGACATTTGCAATGCTCTCATCGGTGCGTTACTCCGAAGAACGCGGGTTTCTTGGTCTTCAAACACACATGAAGTACATGTAGTGATAATGACTCCACAAACAAAGAATTAATATAATTATCACCCGACTCTGAATTTCCCCTCAGGTCTACAGAGCGTTTTAGCATCTTGTAGCTCATTGTTTTGGTTGTATGGCCCACTTGTTTTGGTTGTTTACAGTGAAATAGCTCAGACAAACTTCAGCACCAAACCGCAGGCAGACACAGTTAGCGACTAGCTGGTGAACATATTGGAGCATCTGGTAGATAAAGACCCAAATTCATCAAGTCACTAGAAACACAACTGTTATGCTAATGTTGCCTTGTGTCTGCTGGATGTGTAACAGCCAACTGTTTGCTCACATGCTAACCATATCAACTTTATAACACCATGCTGTCAAGTCATTTGAAAGATATAACCATGGTTAAGTCTTATTTCAGCCACATATCTGGAAACTCCTCCATCCTTATATTTCCTCCTGCCTCAAACTCACTACACACCATCCAGTCCGTTTCTTGCATTAATAAGGCATTTTTATAAAGCGTTTGTTCACCTTTGCACCTGCTCTAAGAAACGCTGAGTATAGTTTGAAATGTTTTGATACCAATACTATGACATAGTCTTGTAGTCAAGATCACCCAAACCAAGACCAAGTCATTACCAAGACAAAAGTTCAACAAGACTGAGACAAGACCTAGACTTTGAGGGGTTGAGACCACGTCAAGACAAAGACAAAGAGAGGGCGAGACCGAGTCAAGACCAGTGACCCACACTACATGGCACACAGCAAAATGTGGAATATGATCTTAGGCACTTCTCAAATTGATTTGAAAGATCATAAACTCCCATTAAAACACCCACATGCAAACACTAAGATCTAAAATCACCTTAACCATCTTTATTCAACACCCCTTTTCCATGTTTTACCATCCACGTGACACAATAAAGTTTATTTGTGAAAGCATTAGGTTTTCTGTTTGACTCTCTGTTTGTTTGCTAATTTAAGTGAGTCAATGTATTGGTTGCATTTGAAGCAGCAAAGTTAAAATCCAATCAAAGTTAGGATGTCAACAAATAAGTCGGACAACGGACAGGCAATTTATTGATATTCCCACAGTTGTGGTCTTGACTGATCATTAAAAAAACACGAGTCTTCTATGTTTGAGACTGAGACAAGACCAAGTAGCAATGTGGTCATTTCCGAGAGGTGTGAACACAAGCAGCCACTCAAGAAATGCATCAAATTAATTACAGTCTATAATATAAAAACAGTTTGCAAAAAGATTGGCGGTCATCTTATTTGCACGTGTTCACTCGAACAGACGTCACTCGATAAAAAACTATGACATTACAAGTCGCGGTGGATATTTTATGTCATCTCCCACCTGTTACGTTACGTGTCTGGATGCCCTGAAACAAGTGCACCTGATAAACACTCACCCTACTCTCTATTCTCACCTTTGAGGCCCGCCTCTCGTTCTTTATGGCCTGCATCATCCCCCGTCGGCCATGGCAACCCGATGTGTCGCTCCGCGTTGGCCCCGCGGCTGGCGAGCTGAGCTGAGACGCCACCTCAGAGCTGGGAATGATGCTTATGCTGTCTGGCGTTTTGACGCTGAGCAGTATGCTGGGCTCTGCTCCTTTCAGACAGCTCAAGGTGTTTCGTCTGCTCTGAGGAGGCGGGGGCTTTAATTCTGCAGGAGGGGCAAAAGAAGCATCAAGGAAAAAGGTTTAAGGTTAAACAAATGCAACTTCACAGTAAAAAAAACATGCACATATTTGCTTTTGTCAAAAATTTGTCAGCTGTAAGGTGGAACACTGAAGGATGGGATTTGTCTGTTATCACCATGACTCCTTCCAACTTAGTTAACAAGAAAACTGCTGCAGATTTAACCCCGGGCAAAAACCAGTGAAATCATTCAGTATATTTTTGTGTTAACAAGGCTGCTGACATTTTGTAAGAGGCCATATGAAAAGGTTAAACATGAGGGGAATGCCTGATTCACACTTCGCTTTTTCGAATGCCAGAGGATAAGGTGGGAAACAGGTAAAGCAACATCAAGCAATTTCATCTTCACTGGAGAAGCTATGTCTCGACTTGGATTCAGGAACCAGCCGTCTACGTGCTGTCCAAGCTGATTGGACAAGTACATGTCCCATTCAAAAAGTCAGCATGGTCTACGTACAATGCATGGAAAAACAGAAGCATTTTCCTTATGTTATGGTGTAGAGTTACGGTAATCCTATTATGCATATGACAGGGAAAAATGTCATATCAAACGGTTATTTTGTTCTGACATAAACCTGTGCTGTTTGGCTGCTCAAGGTAGCTCACATACTGGTTCATATTTTCATATTTTGTGTGCTTTAACTTTTAATGATGCAAAAGAAAATGCTTCTGGATGATAACTAACTGATGTTTTTGGCAAATGTAATGGGATCTTGGTAGTGTTGGCACACTAATGTAGCCTACTTGTTAGTAGCATCCAGGAGCTTGTGGCCTGAAAGTTGCTAAGCTATGATTAGGAGAAGGGTTTTAGCTAAATTAGCACCTTATCCTGCCTTTTGCATTTACATTCTTTTATTTACTATGGCAAGTGTTATACTCTTCATTTCATACCAATACCAAAGGTGACCTGGACCCAAAGAGGGATAAACAGCAAAAAAACAACAACACAGAAGGATTTACTCAACTAAAGAGCTGCAAACACAAACAGCAAGGCCATCAATCTGTTTTGTGCTCTTGTGAAGTGACTAAAACTGTTTCTGGTTCACATATGTCCTATTAATTCCTTGATTACTTGTTTGGGTTTTAAATAAACCAGATCTCAGCTGCTAAAAGCTTAATCAGTTTGTACCTTGTGAGTCTGAAGGGGCAAGTGTGATCTGAGGAAGTTGCAATGTATTTGTCATTGCTGGTGTGTGCAAAGGCTGCTGGGAGGAAGTCTTTGCCTCGTACAGGAAGACAGTGGCCTGCCTCTGGAGCACCTGCATGGAGAGGAGAGGGAGTACAGAGAATGAAGAAGAAGAAGAAGAAGACGAAGAAAACGAAGGGAGGATTTTGAGTGCAGAACAGAAAAAGAAAAGTAAAGCAAGGAAATACAGTGTTTGGAAGGCACACACAGACACCACTACCTGTATGGTGAGGCAGTATGTCACCACCATGATGACCAGCGGAATGAAGAAGGCCACGAAAGAGCCAATCAGCATGAAGCGCTCCTCGTTGAGGACACAGCTGTCGTTGACAAAGACCTTGTCCTTGTTGTGGAGGCCAATAACTGGGATAGGCATCGACACACCTATAGAGAGAGTCAAAGGAATCAATGTCTTTCATTTTTATTATTATTAAATATCTAAATATATATATACAGGGTAAAACATATCAGTAATGACATTACAATGATGAGGTAACAATATGGTAATCAGCTCAGAATGATCAGGTTATATCAGGATAACAGTTTCTCCAAATTAATGGTGTTTGGTGTTATATCCAGTGTGGAAACTGGTTTAATAACCACAAATCATGGAATAAAAACCCATCTGTTAAGTACTACTTAATTTTACAGTTAGATTACTTTAAACTAGACACAGTAGTCATGTTAGTGTAATAGTCTGTAAATAATGGCTGGAAAATGCTAAATCATTTCCTCATGACCAACCCCAAACACATTTGGTGGTTTTTAAACATCACGTGACATCATTATCCACCAATTTTGAAAAATTGGGCTTATTCATGGCCACAGGCCTGTAAAAACTCAATCTTTTTTATTATCATGAGAGTAAATTAGCAGTAGAATAACACATGTTAGACAGGAAATGAGAGCTACACCTGGCATGAATCAATATGCTATTAGAGTTAGAGTCTATATATATATACATATATATATATATATACACACTGAAAAAAATTATAAACGCAACACTTTTCCCCCCATTCTTCATGAGCTGAACTCAAAGATCAAAGACTTTCTCTATGGACACAAAAGGCCTATTTCTCGCAAATATTGTTCACAAATCTGTCAAAATCTGTGTCCATTCACCTCACAGCTGTGGCATATCACGATGCTGATCAGACAGCATGGGTATTGCATAGGTATACCTTAGGCTGGCCACAATAAAAGACCACTCGAAAATGTGCAGTTCCATCACACAGCACAATGCCACAGATGTTGCAAGTTTTGATGCTCACATTCGATAGCGTCTGGCACTTTGGAGCGGTGTTCTCTTCACGGATGAATTCCTGTTTTTCCTGTATTCCTGTTTTTACTGCACAGGGCAGATGGCAGAGACACCAGATACTGGTGGACCCTCCCAATACAGTGAAACTGCACATTTTCGAGTGGCCTTTTATTGTGGCCAGCCAAAGGGACACCTGCGTAATACCCATGCTGTCTGATCAGCACCTTGATATGCCACACCTGTGAGGTGGATGAATTATCTCGGCAAAGGAGAAGTGCTTGCTAACACAGATTTGTGATCAATATTTAAGAGAAATAGGCCTTTTGTGTACATAGAGAAAGTCTTAGATCTTTGAGTTCAGCTCATGATGAATGGGGGCAAAAACAAAAGTGTTGCGGTTATAATTTTGTTTTTATATATATATAGACATCAGTGTGTAATGGATGTTCATAATGTTATAATAGTTGCTTTGGTGCTGTTAGAGGATTGACCGATATGACTGAGGTGAGAGCTGAACTGATGTTAATAACACTGACTAATGTGCCGCTTCTGATTTCAAAGAGCTTTTCTGTTGAAAGTGTTTTGCTGACCTGGCCTCTGTTTCAGAACGTCAGACACGAGGAGAAAAGCGACTCCGGGTTTTCACAGCTCTCAAACGCCTGGCAACGAGACATCTCGGCCCTCTGTGAGCTGTGTCATGCGCACAGTGTGGGCTGGTATAATTCATTTAAGTGTAAGGTACATCATTCTCCCTTGCACAGCTGGTGACCAGGCAGACATAAAAATGCAATTTGGAGCAGTGGCAGCTGCCTTAATGCGATCGTTGCAATGGACTGCCCTCACCCTGCCCGGGAGGATGAATTTGTTTGCATTTATTGTAAACATTTTACCTCAATGAATGCCCATACGCTTCTGACAAATGAGACTGTCTGGTGGTTTGGGTTGAGTCATGACTCAAACTGCGCGTAGAGGAGACTTTAAAGTGCTGGTTCACCCCAAATTGCAAAGAAAATTAGCATCAAGTCATGCAGAAAGTTTAGGTTTTAGTGAACTGGGTTTAGAGAATGTGGCGTCTGCAGTGAAGAATTACACTGAAAGAACTCCACAGCAATATCTCTTTTCATAGGTTGTTTCCCAGTACATCTGAATGATGAACAGACCTTATTGTCAACAGTTTTTACTGGAACTCTTTCTTTGGTAGTGTTTTTTTTTAACATTGTGAACACCACAAACTTGCATTCACTGCAAATATTCTGGAGCAAAGGCAGAATTCACAAAAACCACCTGTATGGCTGAATGCCACTGTGGTAAGTGAGAAAATATATTTAGGTGGCTGACCCTTCAAGGTGCATGATGGGTAACATCTGGCTACTTTGTGACATCATTTACAATGTAACTTCAGGCAGCCGCACACAGTTTTGTACTTCAGACCGTGCAGTTTAAACTAAGAATGCAGCAGATTTCACTTAGGGGATAACAGTTATCTGCTGAAGCCAAAGCTAAGCGCCTACGCTTTAAACCCGCCGAGTCGCGTGACGGACACAATGATGTGGTAAGTAGACACACTTGCTCTGTGGCAGATTGCAGCGTGGCTCGGCGTGAGGGGCCGTGCTGCTGGAGGAAGATTACCACACCAACAGAGGACAATCTGCAAAACCATTAGGGTATGAGCTGCTCTACAAAAAGGTTCCCTCGTGAGAGCCACACTCCGCTGTGAACCCAAGAGCAGACACCAGCA
Source organism: Lepomis gibbosus (assembly GCA_029875015.1). NCBI lineage: Eukaryota > Metazoa > Chordata > Actinopteri > Centrarchiformes > Centrarchidae > Lepomis > Lepomis gibbosus. Next base: position 6,306 of record JAPMOB010252270.1, read on the forward strand.
AATGCAGTGTGAGGCATCAACTACTGTGTATGTTTGGGGAATAGAGGAAATGACTTTCTGTGCTCGTGCTTCGTCGCTGATAGAAAATTAAAGGAGGGAAACTAGGAAACTTGATAGGAATAACAGTTACAGAGAGGGGAAATTTATTTAGGCTACTTTAGGCAAGATAAACAGAGATATCATAATTGAAACAAAAAAGCTGTATCCCTCCAAAATCTAATGCATGTCCATCAGTGCTCTCTCTGACTGAGACAGCCAGCTTAATATTAATAATCAAAACACACTTTATAGATGTTTATAGAAGATTCTGCAACCAAGCTGTGATGTATGAGTGTGCGAATGTGAAGGGGGGATCACTTTACACATAGATTTAAGAGCTTTCAAATAGTGAGATAAAAAGTTAATAAGAACGTAAAAACCAGTAGAGTTTGTTTACTTTGAGGTAGAAACTGTTCATCTCCATGGAAGCTGGCTGTTTTGAAGTGTTAGAAATGACTATTTATTGCAAGAATCAACCCAGATGTCAGGAATAAACACACACAATCGCTCAAATAATGCATTCTTATCTGTTTCTTTGATTGTCAAGTGACACAAGCTGACCTCCATTTGTGTCTTCTGAATCCCTGAATTTATGTGTGTGTGTGTGCAGTTCATATTATGTCAACTAAATCTCTGAGTACATTTCATTTTTTTTCAGAAGGGGTCACGTCCCATTTTATCCTCCTCCACAGGACTCTCTTGAGATTTTTCAGCAATGAGCTGTCTTGGTAGCTAATCCGTGGCCATGATAAGCCTGTTGTCACAGATCCTTTGTGTGAAAGTGACAAAGAAGCATGTGGTATTCTTAAAACATAATGTAGGAAACCTGTTTGAAGATTATATGACCAGTTTGATAAGTGACAGAGTTATTTTCTTCACTGAATTAAGGTTTTCTTTATTTTACTGCATTTTCTGGATCAATTGTTGTTTTTATTTATGTTAAACTCTTTCTGGTTTGCTTTTATATTATTGCTTGGTGTTATTAATATCCTTGTGAAATAACTGTAGAAATTGTTATTTTATAATTAGATACAATATCATCTGATGCAAATGCAATGCATACAATAAATATATACATACAAGATAAGCTAGTTCAAAGCTAAATTTCAATTCCATTTAGAGATAGGAATAACAAAATCAGACTATATAATGTTTATAATATAGTACAAAAAGTTATTTAATGCCTTATTGTATAAGCTGCAGACGTGCTGGACCTACAAGTCCAGATGGAAACAACCCGTTGGGTTAAGTCAAACAGAGTGCGTTATTAATGGCTTCAAGGGTTGGATGCTTTCTTGCTAATCCTTCAGCATTGATCGCTGTAAGCCCTCTCAGACCTCAATCACAGCAGCATGTAGCAGTGCAAAACCTTCAGAGGGGTCAAGGAAATGCCAAGAGGAAAAAGGGGGATTTCTTAGAATTCAAAAGCAGTCACTTGTGAAGGACTGCAGAGGAAGAGGGGATGATGTAAAAAATATTCCTGGTATCTGGAGATGTCAGCCAACTTGATCTGTTAGCACTGCTTTGAGAATTAATCTTTCACAGCACAACAGTTTTATAGAAAAAAGTTCTTTACTTTGTTTTGTTATAAGACTATATGTTTTCACAGTGATATGTATCAAATGTTAGACCCTGTTGTTCTTGCTTTCCACTGTACATTTTGTTTGTTTCTGCACTGATGCAAGATAAACCCTTGTACACTTATTATACATGGTCAACAGAGTAAATGTGATCTTGAAAGGAGATAGCTGCTTTAAATGTTTATTACAGAGGAGGGGAGGTAAGAAAAGGGGGTGTTTTTGTCTGAGTGGAGGGTCGTCCAACTTTCTTTCGCATGATAACAAACAAAATGAAGTCTAGTCACTATATTCAATCTCGCCAAAGCCACCACACTTCATTGATAGAAACAGTAATTCTACCTGACAGAACATGGGAGTTGCTGGTCTAACCGCTGCTTTGGTCAGTTATTTTGTTTGTGTTGTTGTGTGACTTTGGTGTTTTAAAGGGTTAAAAACACCAAAGTCACACAATAACACAAACTATCCGATCAAGGCAGCGGTTAGACCAGACAGGTAAAATTACTTATCATTATTTATCAATGGAGTCTGGTGGCTTTGGCGAGAGTGATAAAAGGACTGTTTCTGGTTAAGTAAAAGGACCTTACTCTTTAAAAAGAACATCTGTCTCTGTAGGAATCATTTTCATAATGTTGTCAGACCTTTGTCACACCTGTCAGTGGCAAAAACAAGCATTTTAGTGGACATACTTTGACATGGTGCAATTGGACACACATTGCTGCTGCCAGCATAGGAAAATAAGGTCCAGGCTCAAAATATCAAAGTTACCCTTTAGGGAGAGATGTTGCAAGGTTATGGTCAACATAAAATATTAATACTGCAGCAGAGGGTCTAATATATAAGTTTTAACCTCCCTCCCTTCCCACTCATTTTCATACTGTCCCTTGGCTGCTCACATGCAAGGGCTTTGAAAGTTTCACTTATTTGTCAGCACGGTCAGGAAATGTATTCAATGCTTGGCACCTCTAACTTACTTGTCTTCCAATTCACATTATATGTATTTTTGTTAAAGCTAAGTTGTAATTTCTAATTTGTAATTTTGTAATATGGCCACTATGACCATCTGGTCATATCAGGCAAGTAAGTCTTTTGCAGCAAAACACCTTTGTTTACTGAATAGAACAAGAATGGGTTTTAATCCTTCATTTAATTTAACTGTTATTTACTTATGTTTTTGTTATTCTTTCAATGTTCTCGAGCTAATAAAGATGTCTGCAGGGCATGATGATATGTTTCAGATTAGAGAGAGTAAGTTTTAAAATGCAAACCTCAAAGAAAACAAACAATTACACCCATCTGCTGTTTTCCTAATTTAGACGAGCCAGGTGAATCCGAAGGAAACAATGATCCACCTCATTGACTTCGTCCCCTGAAAACCATTAATGCCATGAAGTGCAGGTGTGAATACATTTGTGAAAAAAATTAGATTATTCCCAGCAGTGACTCCACTGAGCCATGGCCTGAGTAAACATGGCGGCGCCGGCTGACTGTTCACTGTGGGCCTTGCTGTCAGCTTTAGCCCTGGATGGGCCTGCCAATAGTTAATTTAGCCACTGATAGGCAGAACTATACTACTAATTATACAAAGAAAGACACCTGACTTGGACTTGCTGTGAGACTTGCCTTACTTGAGATCTGACTCTCACCAAGATTTGCTTTAGTATTTTTCATCCTTTATGTGAGAAGCATCTGATTCAGCTGCACATTTCTGAAAGAAACACGGACATCCCCTTAAAACCTGACTTGGACTCGTCCCCAAAGACTCCTCTGACAAGTACAATATATGGTAATTCGTGCATAACCACCACTCTGCATTTCAAATTTGTCACAAAAGAGGAAACTGTTGTGTCTAGATTGGTACTTCAGTTTAACTGAGAGAAGATGCATCAGTTCTAAGTGGTCTGAAGAGGAAATGGGAGGGAAGCAACACTCAACAAGACACTAAAAAGGTAAAAAGAGGCAGAAAATCTCTTCCTGGTTCATCTTCTGTTGTACTGGTTTTCTTGCTAATCCTTTAACATTGATCGCTGTAAGCCCTCTCAGAATTCGGTCATGGGCGAATGTTGTGGTGCAGAACGACTTGAGGGGTTAAGGATACGCCTACAGGAATGCAGGGATTTCTAATGATTTTAAGGCAGCTGGTAGTGAACAAGAACAAAGAAAGTGAAGCAAGTAAAGTAAGACTCTGCCTGCTATATTGAGGTGTCAATCCTTTCCATCTGTCAGTGGTGCTTTCAAGAAGTAATCCCTCACAGCAAAACAACTTCACAACAAATCCACTTCAGAGGAAAATATGTAACTGTTGGTGAGTCCAGCTTTCTGATGATGGTTCACTCATTGTTTGAGAGTGGATGTTTAAACCTCACAAAAGTGTACCGACACATTTGTGTTATAATTAGTTTTATTTTTGGAAAGCCAGTGGAGTAGCTTGGCGTAGTGCTGTAATACCTTAACAAGAGTTACTGTGAGACAAAAGGTTAATCAACAGTTTATTAGTATGAAAACTGACTTTTTGTGTTTGTCAAGCATCTCAGCCCAAGAGGTCAGCTGGCTAATTTGATATATAGCTTATTTAAATTCCATGTGTTTAATATTGGAGATGTGACTAGACTTTTGGTAATTTTTCTCTCAACCAACATAAATTATAATGGACTTTTGTTTCCTTGATTTAAGAAGCAGTTATTTTAAATCAAAGTCAGTCACTTTTTAATGGCCTAAAGAGTTGTTATTAATAATTATGCTATATATCCAATCCCTTTCCCAACATGTACCTTTTCAACAGAGAAGTTTATGTTGTTACATGCTATCAGCAACGATCTAATAATTTTCCTAATGTAACTCTTACGTCAGCGAGTTGACTTGCATTAAATCACACAAACGAGTTACGATTAAACTCATATCCTAAATATAGCATGCGCATTTCTTCTGGAAGAACATTTGGATTGCGACATTACATGCAGGAACAATCTCCCAAGGGGGTTTATGTACTAATGACTACTCGTAGAGCTGCACCTACTGTACAGAGGACATTAGTCTAATGATAGGGCTAATCAGACGGTCTGAATATATGTGTGTGCGCAAGTGAGTTTATGTGTGTCGTTGTACGTGTTAAGAAATGGAAGCCCTCCTGGGTCTTAAAGGGCAGGAAACAACATCAATAGAAGTCGGAGGTCATGCAGACAGAAGGAGGGCTGAGAGAAAAGTTTTAAAAGTCATCACATCCCTCAGCACTTTCCTCAGAGGGGGGCACACACACACACACACACACACACACACACACTCAACAAACTGATTACACCAGCCTATTATACAGCTGAAAAGATTGCCTTAACAATGGAAGGAAAGGGAGACTAAGTGATCAATGAGTTTGTAAAAAGGATAAAAAATGAAGTTATAGTAAGAAAACCTTTTCTCATCTGCTGTAAAGATCATGTGATTGATTGAAAGTGATGTTACCAGGTCAAGAATGAACTTTAAAGATTAAGCAAACATGAACCTGATGTCCTTAAACTGCTTATTTGAATGGCTACAATTCCACGACAGCTGGGCCAAATCCATCTGCTGGTGAAGATCATGTGATTGAAAGCTCCTGAACAGCTACTAAATGGACCTTGTGGTAAACTATTTTCACAAAAACGTTTTTCAACATTTCTATTATTTGAGGATGAATCTTGTTATACAGATTAACATAAATTCACTCTCTAAAGTTCTTTATTGTGCCTTAAATAAATTCTTCCTCTGGAAGCTTGAAGAAGAAAAACACTTAAATAAACTTGAAATATTAACAAAAAAATGTAAAGGGAGGCATAAAATTGATATGGATATTTTTTACATGCACCTAAAGAGCTGCAGGGATCGTACCCAGCATTTTTATTTCCTAAAAGTTTCAACTACAATGTAAAGCCACATTTGCGCTTGTTTGAAACTTCTTATTCAACGTTGCTCTCCTGTCTCATTCACAGCATTTTTTATTCAATCAAAAATCAGGGTAACATTGTACATATAGGCTACAGTATATCTGTTTTCACATATACTGTTTGTATGTGTGCAAGGGTTTCCATAGATAATATCTCAGCTGCTACTAGTGTCCATCAATTTTCAAATGACATGACATGATATGCATTTATTAGCGTTATCATTGTGTTTGCAGCTCATAAAGAAGAATGTGAAAAGTGCTGCAATCACGTCTGAGGATTTAGAAAAGTTTGTAATGCAAATCAGTTCCAGCTGTAACAATAAGCTCCAATAAGCAGATGCTGTGAGCGTCAACAAACTGATGATGTTTCCAGTGTTTCAGAAAGTCAGTTGGTGCGCTGGTAGGACCTTTGGAGACAGTGCCAGGGGATACCAAAAAGTCATTAAATTTATTAACAGTCATCAATCTGGCAACTCTCTGTGTGGGCCCATAGGGGATGGACAAATTAACAGAAACACAAAATCCAATACAACACCATATATCCAGCCTCCGAAATAACCTTTACACCGAATAAACACCTCTGATGGTGTCAGAGTGTATTTTAACCACATCTTGTATGTATAGAGTTATAAATGGATCATCATTTGTTAACTTTAGAAAAAATATTAAAGGGTTGGTTCACCCAAATTACAAAGAGAGTATCCACTCTTCGCAATGCAATGAACGTAAATGGAGTTATTTTAAAAATTCAACAGTAATGTGTCTTTCCCGATCATCAAACTTAACAGTAGAAACACATATATTCAAACACTTGGGAAAGCAACACTATCTGCATGGCTAAATACCAAAAGAGGTAAAAGGCAAAGAATGTCTTTTTGTGATTTGGGTGAACTGACCCTTCAACAAGAGATCCACAGAGGACGCCATCTCCTCTCTCTCTGCCCACACACACCTTGAGAAAAACAAGACCTGCATTAGAATTAAACTGCTTGGCAAACTTAGCACTCCTTAAGGGCTTAAGTATCACACTCCACTGGATATTGGACTTCCTCACAGACCAGACTCCAGACAGTTTGGACTGGCGGACACACCTCCTCCCCAGGGCTGTGTGCTCAGCCCCCTCCTGTTCACGCTGTACACTCATGACTGCATCCCTCGAAATGGAGAGAACTCTGTTGTGAAGTTTGCGGATGACACCACCATCATCGGCCGGATTTCAAACAATGATTAGACTTCACAGCTGGAGGAAATTCATAATCTTGCAGAGTGGTGATCAGAGAACAACCTATTGCTCAACGTCAGCAAAACTAAGGGGCTGATTGTTCTCTGTGATGCTGATTTCAGGAAACAGGAGATAAAGACACAGACTCCTGTCTACATCAGTGGAGCTGAGGTGGAGCAGGTGAACAGTTTCAGGCTCCTGGGAATCAGCATCACAAGCCCCTTTTCCACCAAAGCATTTTGAGAGCCGGTTCGGAGCTGGTGCCTACTCGCGAACCAGTTCTTTGTGTTTTGACAGCCAAAGAACCGGTTCTCGGCCAGGAAAACTGGTTCCAAGCGGCACCAACTCTTTGCTGGACTAGAACCGTTCACCACGTACACAGTGACGTAATGACATCGTTAGCTGGGCTCTCTAGTCAGTGGAAAAACAAACAGGTTCTGAGAAGGTTCGCAAGTTGAACCAGCTTTGAACCAACTTTGAA
>JAPMOB010252274.1:0-16023 GCA_029875015.1 Lepomis gibbosus
GTGTGTGTGTGTGTGTGTGTGTGTGTGTGTGTGAACACGTCCCCTCTTTGAAGTAATTGGGACGTATGCCACGGCTGAAACAACCCCAGCACTGATAACCTCGAGCAGAGGAGGATTCCCTCTTTTTCTCCTCTGTGATGTCACTGTGTCTTATATTTGTCTGTGGTGAAAGTGATGCTAAGTGATGTAACTGGATGTTTCTTGGATCCTCAACATATAACAAACAGAAAAAAGAGCCAGTTATAGAGAGCATGTATATTTATGGACTGGGCCTACTGCACATATGTGTGTTCATGTTGTTTGAGGGTTTGTGTCAGATGGGGTTGGGGAGATAGGGTGTGTTCCATTTTATTCATATATTGAATGCCTTTAGATATTTTGCCTGTTACTCTTTTACTTTTCTTATTTGGATATCAAGGACCGTTTCTTTCAGTGTTTTGTTATCTTTTTTGATTTTGTTCTCCTTACCAGCTTTTGAGGTCTTAAGCGCAACATTTTTCTTTAGCGATCACCTCTTTGCTGGCAAGAGAATTCCAGGCTTGTGCTCATACTGTATTTTTAATCTCTTTATGAAGCATGCCAAGGACATGAAGTTTTTTGCAACGCTAGCAATATGGCTCTAGAGATGACAATGCGGTTCATCCGTCTCTCTAACCTTCTGACTTCTCTCATAGAACCACCGTGAGGTTGACATTTTTGGTTTGTAGTAAAATGTCTCAACAACTATTGAATTGTTTCAATCAAATTTGTTTCAGATATCAATTTCTGGAAGATGAACCATACTGACTTTGATAGTATCTCAACATCTTTCCTCTAGAGGCACCATAGGGTTGACCTTTGTGGTTTTTTGTGAAACAACCAGTGGATGGTTGCCATGAAATTTCCATCCATGATCCTGTGGCAAATTTTTTCATACTATCAGGTTAAAAGTAATTTGTAAAATTTTTGGTTTATGACATTTACATTCTCATCAGCCTCAGCTGTACTTTTTTTTTAATCGTTTCATTTGGACCAAATGATTGACCTACCTACCTGGAGGGAGACCTGAAGGGAGATTTTCAAGATTTAGCTGTTTTTTCCTAGTTCTCTGTCTACTCAAGCTGAAAATGTTTTTCATCCCATATCTATACAGACCCCTCTTTTAAATTATGAATCCACTTTCCCTAATAAAAAATAAACTTGGTGAAAACTATCAATTATATGGTATTTTTATCAACATGAGAAGATAATATTAGCTGTACAGCAGCAGGCTGTGGTGAATGGTACAGGCTTTTAGTGGGATCGGAGGTAGTCAGGAGCTTTAACACATTACTCAGTGTCAAAGTCCAGCAGTTTCCTACACCTGTAATCCAGTACAACCACCCCCTTTATACAGTTTCTCTGCAATTCACTTCTTTGTAAAAAAGTTGCCACTGAAAACAATCCACTCAGCAAATACCCCCCAAAATGTATGAGGAAAATACATTTATTAACATTCAAATATAATTTTTAGGAGACAGGGTTGGAGGTTTACTGTGGGATCATTGTTCTTGCTGTAATTTTCTGCATTATGTTCCACTTGCTGAATGCTGCTCGATACTTTATGGAGGATGGAAAACCATAGAGAGCTTATTAAATGTGGCTCCATACTTTACATTCACATACAACAAAGTTGTTTCATATGTTTAAGTACAAATGCTAAAACAGAACATTTGCTTTCAGTAATATACAGTACAAAACTCATACTAGATCTCTTGTATTAAAGCGTCAGTGAAATATGTGTCCATGTACATACAGCCATATACTGTATGTACATAGTTTATTCACGCATGTGTTGTTACAGATAGTTGGCTGGCAACAGAGGGACCGCTGCTGTCCTGACACACTGTGATATACCCAGGATGTACATGCAGAGACATGTTTGGTTAACCTCAACACCGGGGCTTGAGCGAACACAGACTCCCGGCTGCAGTATTCTGGAGGAAATCCGGTAACGTGTTACATGTGGAGGGTATTATTCATGATTACAGTTCAATAAACAGAATGAGGGGATGGAAACTGCCTCCTCTAGTCTTAACCACCTCTTTCCTGTCTTCTTCTCATCTCTCTCATCACTTATTATGTATTTCTTCTTCTTTTCAGGGCAGTTTCCACAGCTGTTATAACATGTTATTCTTGTGCTTGTTTGGCTTGAATATCTGTAATGAAATGTAAATTATTTTGCTTCTCTATGAGTGTCACCTTTACAAAACCGTTACAGAAAAAAAGTTAAGAAAAAAAATTGCATTTTTATTCATTCATTTTTTTCCTACTTTATAATCCTACTCAAATACAATCCAGAGGGAAATGTTGTACTTTTTACTGACTACATTTATATGACATGCATGTTACGTGTTATATAAATAACATACAATATGGTTATATGATATGATGCAGTCCTACACTACTAATCTACCAAGTAGTATGCAAAATATCTAAATTTGGCTCTACTTTGATGAGTTACAAACAAGATAATAATATGTCACTGTGGAGGGAGTACTTTTACTTTAGTGACATTTTTAATTCAGGACTTTTACTTACTTACCATTGAACTTTAACTTAAGTAAAGGTCTGGTTGTGAGAACAAATATGCGAAAACTGTGTTTGCAAACATCAATACATACATACCATGAAAAGAAAATGCTGCCACAAAAAGCTCCTCCCTCATGACAGCAAAAAGACAACCCTCTTTTTCAGCACACGCAAAGTTTAATCCAGCAGTTATTAAATCAGGTCATAAATTTTCACATCACACCTATATCATTCTCCCTGGCCAAAAACCTTATATAAATTATATCTTAATTACTTGTGCAAGTACAATCACAGGCCATGACCCCCATGAGTGTAACCTGGACATGAGATTACACAGTATTTGATCATTTTCCAATGCCACACTTGCACTGGAGAAGAGAAATCTTTAATAATGTCATAAGGGCTTGAGTCTCTATACTTAAATCATCTGCAGTCTGATGGAACCTTGATTTCCAGTTCAAAGGTTTTCATTTACAATCATTAAAAGTTAAAAAGTTAATAAATTAAAAAATAAGAATTGATATTCTGACAAGATTGTTTTCAATTGTTTGTTCTCTCCTTTTCAGCAGGCTGTGAATGGACGGAGACCCCATCAGGACACACCAGGTCTTCAATTTGAAAGCCCTCAGGTCTTCACTCCTCCGCCCCTGCAGCCTGCTGCTGTGAAGACATCAAAGATCTTCGAGCGCCCTGTGTCACAGTAGCTTTTGCTAATGGATCCGCCCTCTCCATTGGGGCAGGAAGCGAGACACCTCCTCCTGCACATTAAGAGCCATGGACTCCAGCTCTCCAATGAGTAACCCTCATGCACACATAAAGTCTCCATTACTTAAATCCTCAACAAATACAGCTCATGATATACAATTTGTGTTTAATGTATCATTTATCAGTAATATTATCGATGCTAAAGAAAAAACAACAACCTGTTCAATGCACTGATGCATATAAATGTCAGGTTTTTAATCTTATATGCCTTTAAACACTCCCAAACTTTACATTCAGAGTTTTATCAGAATTCTTTACAAGCTTTCAGTGTGCAGATTGGAGTTCTTCACTGATCAGCAGGCATCTTTTTCAATCATCACGCTGTTGTGTTACTTTTCAGTTGAATTTGGATCAGATGTATTTACCCTCGAATCTCACTTATTAGGTCTCTCTTTTTGGAAAAAATAATTTAGGCATGTAAGGTTCGATGAGGTCTTTCATGGGTCTGTTTTGGATCCGGTACAACATTTTTTAGTTCCAATAGGATTATGAGAATAAAGTGAAATTCAGTCTGATTATCGGGCTGTTACTTTTTTTGGTGTTTTATGCTGTTTTCATATTTTCAGGCAGGAACATATGTAGCTGCTAAAAGCTTAGTATGCAAACTTTGCCCACCTGTGTATGAATAGATTTAATCGTGTGATTAAAGCAGTAGATCTTTGAGAGAGGGAAGGGGGATATTGGTGGTGGGCAGAGGACAAGGGGCCTCAGTTGGGTTGAAAGGTGGCTAAGAAGGTTTTGGATGGAGATGCTGAGTGGAAGAAAAAAGGGGAGTTGGAGGCCTGCGTGGAAGGGGGTGGTGGTATAATGCACCATCAGCCACCATCCATTAGTTCCTTTTATAGCTCTCACTTAACCATAACATACTTCAGTTTGCGCTTAAATTGGAAAGAGGATGTTTCTGCTTTTACCTCTTAGTCTGATATTGAAGCCTCCACTGGGCTCAGCTATGCAGAAGAACGTTGGAATTCATGGACTGTCTCAAAAGGTTTTACAAATTTCATAGACAATACAGACAAACTATATCATCTCCATTAACTAGTTTCCACTTGGACCATTAACAGTTACACAGCTTTTTTTTTAGACCTTAGATTTATTTCTGAAGGTGGGGTTTAAATACAAATCACATTTTATCATATCTTTATTTCAGGTGCATGATTAAAACATTGTACTTTTGTTGGCAGCTAAATGTATAAGGAGTATAAATGACAATAAATAAGAATTTAATGAAGAAAATGCAGCAGACTATTTCTAACATTTGGTATAAGCCATGCCTACCCCAGGTTTAATCTGAATTCAGATATTTTTGCCACAATTATGTGATTATGTGATTATGACCATGTCTCAAAGGGAAAATTGCTATAATTCATTTTTTTTAATTGCTGCATATTCTACCCGAGTAGGAAAAATCTCTCCACCCTTTCTTCTCGTTTGCTTCACATTATTTCTCTCCTCTCACCTCTTGATCTCCTGTACATCCACCCTCATGTGCTGCTTAGTGACCCCCTGCTTATCTCAGACACATTTTTATATACCCCACACTCAATCAGCACACTAATTATTTGTGAAATTTAAGTGTCACAGAACGACTCTGATCAACATCAGTTCCTGCTTCAATCGTGAAGTGATGAGAACATTGTTGATTTATAGTCAGTATCGAACACTGTCTCAAAAGAAATGCATCTGAATGTCACTGTAAGGTAAAACTCTTTCAGGCATGGATCTTGTTTTGTAATTGAGGTGACAATTTCACATGTTGGTCTCATGTCTGAATAACTGGATCACTTTTACATAAAGATCAGATTTGAAACATTTCTGTAACACTGTCAACACAGAACAAGTCGAATTACATCGGATTAATGTAAAGGCTACAACAGCACGACCTGTAATGATTTTTTGGCCACTTGGGGGCAAGTGAAAACTCCTGAGGTTTTCTCCATTTAATTTAACTTGTTAGTAAACAGTTGCTTATCTACTTGCCAAAATAAGTCTGACATGCCATCTCTGTTTTTGATCTCTACAAACTCCTGAGGGAAATATCTGACTCTTTAGCCGCTAAATGCTCCACTTTTTTTACCAACTAGTCACTGTGTCTGTCTGCCGTTTAGTGCTGAGCAGGTAGTGTACAGAAAGGGTTGAGAGCTCTTTCTCTGAAAACAGCGGCCTACTGCGGCCAAAAACAAGGCTATGAGAGCGGTGAGAGTGAACCAAAACAGTAAAGTTGTGGATTGATGGATTAACAATGAGCTGAAACTCACTTTAAGGTGCCATAAAGCCAAGAGGAGCTGCAGATTCAGGTGATAATTATGTGTAGGTTCATCATCCCAAGTGGCTACATTGTCACATTGTGTCACTACAGCCATTTTCAGACTTGGAATATGTAACATTACTGGCTTCATCTGTCTGTTAAAGGGATGACCCGCAAGGACATTCCTCTCATGTCTTATCACTAGAAAAATGTTTTTTTCCTCTGACAGTGCGTTTCAAATGAAATTGTACTACAAGGCCAGCAGCCTACCTCCGTAAATGTTTAGCTTCAAGTCATGCACACACAGTCAGTGATATTGATATTGTCACTTTTCAATTCACCACTGTTTTCCCGCATTAACACAGCTCCTTTAAGTGCTCTTTCTGTAATGAACACTTACGTAGGTATGTGTGTGTCTGAAAGACAAAAGGTCATAAATGAATCCCGCAATGTATTCCATCTCATAAAAGGTGAGCACTGCTACAGGGAAACATACAATAAACAAAACATATATACGTGTATATATTAGCCATACAAAACAATGTGAATATGATATTCAAAATTCTTAGGTGACTACTACTACATGCAGATTAGTAATAATAAGGAAATACAGACACAAAAGTTTAAGAATCGCTGTTTGCAACCATACCATATTTGATTTTGGGTAAATACACCAACAGTAATAAAAAAAAACAATAACACATTGTTTTAGCACTCCTTCCTTCCATCCCCATGCACCTATCCTTTTCATTCCTCGCTCCCTCTCTGTCCACTTTCTCCTCATCCCCCTCAAGTAATCCCTTGGATCAGGACACCCCCCCCTCCCCCCCACTCCCGTCCTCACAGCCCTCCTCTACTTATTAGATCACGCCCTCTGTCAAAAAGCAGGGATCTCGGGTCTCATTGTTTGGCCCCTGATTAAGAGCTTCTCACACTGGAGGATCAAGCTTTTATACAGAGTAAAGGAGAGAGCGCTGGGGATAAGAAAGAGAGAGGATCTTTCTTTCTTTTTGTCTGGGGGGGTCTTATAGGTCACATTGTTGCAGGGCTCAGAGAAGGCTTCTTTCAAAGGTAGGCTGGATTTGGGGGACAATGGGATGTTAGACGATGAGGGATTTAAACCTTAAGCTCATACTTTTAGGGCCTGTGGCCGTCCATTTGTCCGCGACTAGGTGATGCCCCAGTTTATCTTTAGATGAGAAGTGACACTGAAGGCAACATCTCAATATAAAGTGATTGAGCACATCAAAATGTCTCAATATAAACTTAGTAATTACCTGAAACCGCTGTAAGGAAAGTCATGCTCAAAAATAAGGAAGTGGAAGGTTGACAGTTAAGACTCCCTTGTGTAAAATTAATTTAAGCATGTTTTAATTAATAAAGTGCAACAAATACACAATGAATTCCATTTTTGTACTGGGCCATAAACTTTTCATTTTGGACATGAATGACATCAAATGTTTTGAAGGAAATGCTTAAAGATAGTATTGAAAATTAAACGGTTAAGCGTTAGAGGTTGTTTCATGTTCATAAAGCCTAAAATATATTGGTTTTGGTAGTTGAAAAATGAAGGTAATAATCATCTGTATGTTTAGAAACATCATGTTCATAGTTTAGTACTGTCTGTTAACAGTACTGGCAAAACAATAACAACATAAAGAGACAAAACAGACATTGGAGCCAATCTGTCTCCTAAAAATCATGTTTATATACTACTAATTTATAACAACAAATACATTTTGAGAGAAAGTGACTGAGAGCACACAACAAGAACACAAAAACAAACTGCGGTAATTTCTAAAGAGCAGATCCTGAAGGGCGGGCCATTGCATAATTAATGATTTTTAATGACCTGTTTTGGCAACAGGTGGGAGATAGAAACACAGGAGTGATGTTTTTGATGCACAACAAGCACAACGCCGGGAGCACAAAGAACTTTCTGAAAGAAATAAACATTAAAAAACAAAGTGGTGCTTGTTTTTGGCACCATCCTCCTCTTTATTTGAACAATTTGAAATTAGAGCAGGGAGTTTGGACTGTAACATTTAAAGCCAGAAATCTCAACAGTTCTTAAGTAAAATACTGGTATCCCTGTGTAGATATATAGTTAATGCGATCATTTCGTGTTAATGCACCAGGCCCTTTATTTATCAAAGAACACCGTCTTTTCATTTAGAGACAGAAGCAAACATGTGATTCTAATTCAGGTCTAGACTCATATTCTAATTAACCCTGATTGTGAAGAAAGATGTTAGTTTGAAGGGACAGTGATTCAGCATTCCAGAGGGATTGAGAGGCCATGTGGGAAAAGCAAACCAAGGTGTTAATCTTAACAGAGTGACTCCGCTCCCTTCATGTCCCATCATCCTCTTGGGGGATATTCTTAATCCCACAGCCTCCCCGGCATCAGCTCATTCATTCCCTGACATGAACGAGGCCCTCTTCACCATCATCGGGCACACAAAGGGTTAATTAAAGCTGGTCACGCTGGAATGCAAGTGGATGTTTTTTTGTTTATCATAGATTCTAATTGGCCAGGCATCAAGGAATGTCCTTGGTGCTTCAGCTGAATAGTGAAAGAAAATCGCTGAAATTTGGGAGAATTTGCTAGTTTGTCAAGCCTGCAGAGATGAAATGTAGGCCACATTTACTCAAGTACTGTATTTCAGTCAGGACAACGTTCATCAAAGACTGATATTGCGGAATTATATTATATTAGTTATATTTGGTGGTATGGCAGAGAGCCGCAGTAAAGAACCCTGTACAGAACAGAGCAGGCATGTGCAATTTACATGTTTAATCAAATACTAGATGAGCACTGAAGCATGGTGTTAAACGGGCCTGGGCTGAAGACCATACTGTTAATTGTCAGGCTGCAGCCTCTGCTGCTCTGTGTCGCCTCCCGCGCACACACACATGCGGGCTCACACGCAACAGTGGCAAGCGACGAGGTAGGTCGTGGACACGTTGAAGTGAAGGTAACTTTAAGCTACTGCAGTATGTGCAACAAAACCTAAAGAGTAAAAGACAACTTTGTCGATGCATCCATTAAACGAGCATAGCATGTAGAAGGGGTCAATTGACCCACTCAGACTACGACTCTCATCCTCTATGTTATTAAAAGCACACTGCGCTAATGTTAGCTTGGCAAAGCTAGATTTTCAACAAGCTAAATGAAAGCTGTCTGTAGTAGGGTGACCAGTGTCCCCGTTTTTAACTGTGTGTTAATCATAGACTGTATAAGGTGTTAACAGACCTGAAATCACCAGAAATTCTGGTCAGCAGAGCATACAGGTGTCGTGCCAAAAAGTGATTGCCGTCCATGGAGCGCTCGCAGTGGCCGAATAAGTGTTTGCAATTTATAGCATAACCATGCATGACATTTAGTGATTATAGGCAATAATAGACGCATGTTGTTGCCGATGTATTATGTGTGGCGTATGTCTTATATCCCTGTTTATATTTGGAAAACAGATATATATAGCCTATAATTAACAGGACTTACTGCTAAGTTATATATAAAATAAATACATGATCTCTTTAGCAATTATCCTTATGACTCTACATTAATTTCCTTGCTGTGTACCAACCAGTCCAGTCCTTTTTACCTCTTAAAATACCATTAAATGGCCAATACAACCCATAACATGCAGTAATCTACTTCCCAGAAAGTGATTACACCCTCTGCTTATTGACTAAAAGGTAGTTTCTGCCTCAAAATGACTTCATTTAATTCAGAGGATAGAATATAATAATAGAGAAATTGTTCCCCTTTTTAATTTCATATATAATAATATTACACTTTTTTAATGACATACTGACCACCAAACCAACAATGTCCCCGGTTTTCATTTTAGAAATCTGGTCACCTTAGTCTGTAGTCTGTAGTCTAACTGTTAATCTTAGATTGCATCAATCTGCACATTGTTACCGGCAGTGAATCCCATAGAGACAGAGGGAAGGAGAACAGGAACTAGCGGCCCAAACTGCGTCTGTGTGGCTCTATCCGCGACAGTGCATGTTATCATGTTTGATTCTATTCGGCCAAATTCATTCCCCGATATGCTTCCAATTATGAGATATGCCCGATCGGCCAATACTTATCGAATCAATAATTATTGTGCATCCCTATCAGATACAGCCTAAAAGGTGGAGCTGGGGTGGCGGTGGCTTTTTGCATAGAAAGAAGTGAGGAGGGGCAGGTAGGCTATGGCAGCTTAAACAGGCGCCTTGTCTGGAATTTGCACATAAATGCAAAGAGAGGAATCAGCTGAGCTGTCAGCTGATGTGCTGCTGAAGATGGCTGCTATCAGCTGACATGCTGGAATGAATGGAGCTTGACTTTGTTGCCTGCCTGAACTAACGTTATGCTTTATTTAAGTACAAAATTAAGGTACTAAGTATTTCCCTTTTATGCAACTTTATAATAATAAATTAGAATAAATTTTCAGAGGCAAAGTTTTTTACTTTTTTAGTTTTACCATTTTGTTTTTTTTACTTTTTTACTTTTATATGTCAATATTGTAGGATTGAGTTTGCTTTCTCACAAGGCACCTTTATCTCTGTGTGCCCTTGTTGGCATGCGTGCTATAGATCGCAGACCCCTGCAATATATCTTTTTTTTTTTTTTTTTTTTAAATCTCTTCGAAATGTGATCCAGTTGAGATACCTGTGAGATAAATGTTGTTGTGATTTGGTGCTATATAAATAACATTGAATTTCACTGAATTTCACTTTAAACATCAGTGAATAAAATTCCTCCCCCCAGAAACACTTTCCAGTGTGGTTCATTCATCAGATCCAGGTTAAAAAGAACAACAATGCATTTGGTATTTGCAAACGGAAATGATGAGTGTGGAAGTGAGATCCAACTGGTCACTCGAGACGCATGTGAAGAAACATTCTGATGCCAGGTGTGATCTGACGTAGTACTTGAAGCTGTCCACTTGTGATCGGATCACCCAAGACGCATGTTAATGTCAGGTGTAAACAGCCTCTGTGTTTTCTTCAGTTTACATTGTGTTGCTTTTGTCAGCAGGTGTGCCTTGTGTGAGGGAGCACTAAATCGCACAAAAAGCCTGTAAACCACCTGGCTTTCACAACAGCTTGTGTGTGTGCCCATACCTCACAATCACTACCGTGTAATTCTTATTCTTTAAAAGACACACACACATACAGAGAGGTGGATTACAGCTCTGCAACAGACAGAGGTGGAAACACAACTTCCTCTGAAAGTGTGAATGAGGAAGACAAACAGTGGTGGTGATAAACTTGGAGCGGAGGTTTCTGTGGATGTTTGGGTTCTGCTGCTAAGTCAAGGGTAAAAATAAAAACACAGAATGAAGAAACACCTGGGAGAGTATCAAAGCCTCCATCGGGTCACCAGGAACGACCTTTATATTCACCTCTTTCTTAAAGGTATACCACAAAGAAGTTAACTCAGTCAGTTAGGGTGATGAAGGATTTAAGTAGGGGGAAAGGGCAGGCCTCGCTTTGTCACTTTCAGGTTGTATCTTGTGAATTTTACACTTGAAGAAATCAATTTGACTTGATTTAACAAGTAGTTAGCTTAAACCCAAAACTATACAACTTTCACAACTTATCACTGTGCTGTTAAGACTATACAACTTGCCGTCTTGTGACGGGAGTCTTGAGGTCGTTGTGGCGTTCACACTACGTGAGTGATCGTTGATAGGGGGTCACACACTACATGAGCTGACATAGGCTGTGTCACTCGATGGCCGGTGTCCAAAATTAAGCATGGCATTAGTTCGGGCAGGCAACGAAGTCAAGCGCCGCTCATTCCAGCATATCAGTGATAGCAGTCATTTTCAGCAGCACAGCTGACAGCTCAACTGATTCCTCTCTTAGCATTCATTGGAAAATTCCAGACAAGGCGCCTATTGCTCTGTTCTGTACCGGGTTCTTAACTGTGGCTCTCTGCCTCAGGCATTCCATGTATGCACGTAGATGGGCAGGGAGGTGCTCTCCCTACCCGCATGGATGGGCAAGAAGATCTCAGAACAGAGCCATACCGTCAAATATAACTCCACAATATAAGTCTTTGATGAAAGTTCCTGACTGAACCACGTTTTGTCAAGAAAACACACGTGAAATATTAAACAGGAAACGAGGCATACCTACACACGAAACAGCTGTTGTTTGTTATTATAAAGATAGCAATTATTAAGACAAAGAATATGGGTGAAAGAAAGGATTAGTACACGCACGTAGCAGGGATCGTCTGAGCTAGAGATAGAGCTGGAGGTCAGTAAAAAGTGTTTTGCGGTGAAAAAGTAGCTGCCTGCTCTGCCAGCTGCCTGCTCTCGTTGGCTGGATGCGGATGTGGAGTCGGCCAACTCCTCCGGATATTTGGCATGTTAGATATTTGGCTGGTGAAGGCAATGTGTCAGCGATGCGTCAGGGAGCTGTTTTGATGCATCGTTAAGTATTTCACACATAACGACTGGCGACCAACGATCGGTCACTGATTTACCACTGATCACAGCCTGACGGTTGCCGCACTTGCCAACCGGCAAATCAGGCTTAAAATCGTGTAGTGTGAACTAGGCTTTACATAACAGCTAGGATCAGTTATTATGCAGCAACATACAAGTCTGTCCTTTTTTGCTCTAAGCTAAGGTGTGAGAAGGAGCTGCCGGACGGTGTATGTTTAGCCATGCTATGTCATTGTAGGGATGGCAGTGCTGGTTAATCAGTTGGTCTGTTGAGACTAAAATATTTCAACATATAGGATGGATTATCATGAAATGGGGTGCACACATTCACATTTCCCAGAGGATGAATCCCTCTGACTTTGGTGAGGTTTATATTTTTGGTTTTCAGGGAAATATCTAAAGGATTTATGTGACATCACTGTGAGATGTTCACAAATGTAAGGTATAGAAAACAAACCAGTACAACAAGAGCTTAACATGTGGAGGTGTTTTGTGACATAAACTGCACAGACATTTTTTTTTACATCAAGATGTGCAACTGTCTCACTTTTCTGGGGTCAAAGCAGCCATTTGATGACATTCACTTCCCAGATCAGCACATCCCAGCTACTGTATGGTACTGTACTGGAAGAGCTGGTGACTGTTTTTGGATGATTATTCTATAGTAAACATTCACCAATTTTCCTGCTATTTTATGAAGATTTGAAGTGTGTTCTTTGAGATGCCAGATTACATAAGACACCAATTAAGAGATTAAAGTGTAATTTAAGTGAACATCTACACCATTTTCAAACACTCACTTAAAAGCAGTGAGTTATACTTTCCACTTTAACAGCAGTAAGCTATTAAGTCAATTCCCATAGACCATCCATCCATCCATCTTCATCTGCTTATCCGGGGTCAGGTCGCGGGGGCAGCAGCTCCAGCAGGGGACCCCAAACTTCTCTTTCCTGAGCCACATTAACCAGCTCTGACTGCGGGATCCCGAGGCGTTCCCAGGCCAGTGTGGAGATATAATCTCTCCACCTACTCCTGGGTCTTCCCCAAGGCCTCCTCTCAGGTGGATGTGCCTGGAACACCTCCCTAGGGAGGCGTCCAGGAGGCATCCTTACCAGATGCCCAAAGCATCTCAACTGGCTTCCTTTCAATGCAAAGGAGCAGCGGTTCTCAGCGGATAGGAAGATCTTCTCATCCTATCTCTAAGGGAGACACCAGCCACCCGCCTGAGGAAACCCATTTTGGCAGCTTGTACCCGTGATCTCGTTCTTTCGGTCATGACCCAGCCTTCATGACCATAGGTGAGGGTAATTGAGGTGGAAAATGGGACAGTTTGGTAAAGAACAGAGATGGGGACTCGAGTTAGAGACTCAGACTCAAGTGCGACTTAAGTCACACACAGTGACTTCAGAGTCGTCCTTAAAAGACTACAGACTCGACTCAGATTCGAGGCACGGGACTTGTGACCGATGTTTATTTTTTAGGAAACGTCTGATGAGCACCCCGTTATTCCCCTCCCTCCATTACCTATAACCTGCCTACGTAACACCTAGCTGCTGCGCACGGCCGTACCTGAGAGAGGACAACAAACACCGGCAGCTGCTGTGCCATTCATCATAAACTTTGGCTTTAAAACTTCATACAACAAGACCCAAACCTAAATAGGTTAGTAACCTGTGGTGAGTAAACACCTCCAACTCAGCACTGGCCATTCTTGCTTCAGCTACATCCTACGAGAGGTGAACTCCGACTGTCTTTTGTTATGAAAAGATGAATGAGCGGTTGTTTACTTGCTAAACTGGTGGTAGTCGATTAACATAATTATGTATATCCCCCTGGCTGCCATCACCTTAATTATTGCCGTTGGCTGGAAAGAGGTTACAAGTTTATTGTTGATCATGTAACCCTACAGTTTAATTTAGTTAGAATGTTACACTGGTTTGAGAGTCTGCAAGATGTGTTGACTTACAGTAGTTTAAGCTGTCATTGATTGCATTGCACATTATGGTTGTGCTCTGTAAGTTAAAAACAGGTTTATTATTGATTATGCAACATCACAATTTTATTTAGTTAACGTATTTAATATTTAATTTAATATTATTTAATATTTCATTTTTAGTATTTAGTATTTAATAAACCGTCAATTTTGCATTGTACATTACATGGTTTGGTGAGCCAAACCAGCTTGAATCCAGGATAATGCACTCTGAAATGGTTACCATGCTATACAGCCTCACAGAGACATTAGTGTGGCTGTAGACTCTTAGTCGCATTGAAAGTTTTGTGGTCAGTTTGACTCGTGTGGTCTAGTTTACCAGTGAGAGCTAGCTAATTATGTAGCACAAAGTGAAAGTACTGTTGGTTACCTGTAGCCACACTCCCAGCCCCAATGAAGCCAAGCTCCACTTGAGCAGTAGGGAGTAAAATGCTTGCTTAAGGGTACATCAGTGGTAGCTATTAAGGAAGGGAGGACCAAATCTTTGTGTGTCCCCATCCCTAATTCTCCCAGCTTGCCATGGGATCCCAATAAAATGAAAAACATCATCCCTTTCCCATCCCTGACAAAAAAAATCCGTCTCTTCCCTCCACACCACCATCATAAATATCTCAGTTCAGAGGTTGACAGCTCAAGCTTGATTCATTTGCACGCATGTACATATTTGTATTGGATCCCTGTCAAAAACAATTATAATGGTCCCCCCAGGATTTCACCCCCCCTCCTCCTCCTGAGAGGCGTCTGCTGTCAAGACTGCTTGGATGATTTTCTGGAGTCGGGGTGTCCACATCTGTGCCTGATTAGCACAACAATAAGGCCCAGCACCCCCGAATTAATGAGAAGGCATCTTCAGCCTGGGCTCGAGGACCCCGCTGACAAAGACGCTATACAACCACTACACAAGTGTTTTCCTCCAGAACCACTGGGCAGAAACCGGCCACCACTGCAAAACTTGATCAGAAGAACAATCCGAAAAAATACAACGCAACAAGTGATTCTCAAATCCAGAAAATGGTTCTTTGTGCTCCAACAGGGACAAGAATGTAAACTGGAAAATAAAATGAGGCTAGACATGGAACCAAAAGAAAATGAAAACATTACCCACTGCCAAAATTAGAGGGGAAACCTGGCTCTACAATGTGCTACCACTGATCTTTTCATTTAAACAGCAGCTTGTGATGCTCTGTTTTTCTAAAGTCAAATTACCAAAAAACTTTCCCATCTGGGCAGCCTGTTGTTAAGGTCACCTCCCCGAGCGTCTCAGAAGCCTTTTGTGTAAATGTAAAATGAAATTACACAGGAGATGCTCTCAGACTCACAAATAAACAGACACATACTGTATGTTTAAATTCCTGGTGTTCCACTGCGCCGTCTCTCAGAGCAGAGAGAGAGTAGCTGACACAGACAACAATGGCTCTGTCATTATACCACAGCCTGTGTGTGAGTGTGTCACTATATATACACGTCTACCTTTGTGAGGACCAATTTGAGTTTAAGACCTTTAAAGTGAGAACATCTTTGCAGATTGAGGACACTTTAGATAGTCCTGGCTTTGAATTGGACCTTTAAAGGGCTGTTTGAGTGTTAAGATTTAACAAAGGCTTAGGTTGAGTTTGGGGTAAAGTAGTAGCGATGGTTAAGGTGACAGTAATGGTGCTGGTCATATAATTAGAATATCATCAAAAAGTTGATTTATTTCAGTTATTCCATTCAAAAAGGGAAACTTGTATCATGTATAAATTCATTCCACACAGACTGATATATTTCAAGTGTTCATTCCTTTTGATTTTGATGATTATAACTGAGAAGTAATGAAAACTACAACCGCATAACCACACCCTGGAGAGGATTGTGAAACAAAACCCATTCAAAAATGTGGGGGAGATTCACAAAGAGTGGACTGCAGCTGGAGTCAGTGCTTCAAGAACTACCACGCACAGACGTATGCAAGACCTGGGTTTCAGCTGTCGCATTCCTTGTGTCAAGCCACTCTTGAACAAGACACAGCG